>JAQJVK010000467.1:0-35477 GCA_035578135.1 Flexamia atlantica | reverse complement strand
AAAATGTGATGAACACTTGTAAATTTAAATATTTAATTGTAATATATGTAACTGCTGGAGTTGTTGGTTGTTGGAAGAATGGTGAGAAAGGTTGTTGGAAATAGCCAAATATGGACCAGGGTGGAACATTATGGATCAATGTGGATGTGTGTGGTACAATAAGGTAATCCTGTATTATCAGGAAGGATTGACCAGAGCAACTATTACAACTATGAAATGAATAGGATAATTAAACTAGGTGGAAGGTTTACCCCGAGGCCGATCGTACCCATTGCCATATGGTCACCTAAGCCAGCTTTGATGAACAATAATTAAGTAATTAATTCCATGTACAACCTTATTAAACGCCAGAAGGGCCTACCTGGCATATGACTGGGAATCACTGTCTGAAATTAAGCATAACTGTCCAATGGGTGATAACTATGATTCTCAATAAAGGTTTGAATTAACTATTGAGCTAAGTAATTTACTTTTGGCAAGATAATAAGACAAGCAATTTTCCCTGATGAAACTACATTTGTATTAAATTGAAGGTATCGCCTCTGGAGAGGCGAAAACCACAGAAATTCACATCTTACAAAATCCCCAACTAGAATTTTTCCCCCCGGCACCCCAAACTAAGCCAAACTAGAACATTTTAGGTTGATATCGACTAATTTAATAAAAACCCCCTAATTCTTAGCATTAATACTTATCGCTGGTAGCTGGGTATGAAGGTTGTAAGTTACGCAGATGCTGCCGGCGGAGTGGGAGGAAGCCAGGTAGGCGTTCCAAAAACTTAATTTCCCTCTGACTTTCTCGAACTTTCAGATGGACTAGCCTCTGTTCAGGCTTTGTGGCCAGTACCTGGTTTGGCGCTATATATATAAAAGTGACGCGCACGGCACAACCACGCCCCCTTCGGCCAAAAAGATTGCGCTGGGACTTGGTGGGGTGGTAAGGTCATCGTTGGTTCCAGAGGGTTAGTTGGGGTTGATTCCCTAAAACAACCAAAATTTGGTCTGCAAGGTTGCAGCGCCTACCCACAATTGACACCAGAAAAATTCGGATTGCGGGCTCTCGAAAAAGCGAATCACGGCGGTGTTGAAGTTGCAAGAACCGATTGGTGTCTTTGGGGTTCCGGCTCATCTCCACTCAGAATAGGTGGAACCTGAGGGCTTCCAACGCGCTGGCACCTCCGCCTGAGACTTTTGATTCTCCTTCAGTTGAAGGTTGCCAGCTGTTTGGTCAGCGATCGGGCTCCTCCCCCCCCCAGCGGAAAAATTTGATGCTTGAGGCCTCAAGGACTCCACACTTGGTTTCTGCCCTACTCGAAGAACTCAATTTGAATAAAGGGGGGATAACTGCACGCACAATTTTTTTTATTTTTTATTTTTTTTTATTCTTTATTTTTGGTTTAATATTTAGGCCTTATATTTTGTTTTCATCTGAGATTTGGTATAAACTGAAGTCTTGTGTTGTTTTTCTCAGAATTGTTGCAATCATAGCAATCATAGCAATTGTTGCAATACTCTTGTAGGCTGCTGCAAGATGCAAGCTGGCGATGGTGATTATTGGTGAGTCTTGGTGAAGCTGGTTGTTACGGAAGATGGCTGTTGTTAAGGCTGGTTATTTCAGGTGGTGATTGTTGCTGAAGATCGAAGTTAACTGAAGATGTCTGGTGAAGTTCGAAGTTGACTGAAGATGTCTATTGTTGAAGGTGGTTGTAGTTGAAGCTATTTCCGGATTTGACTGCTGCTGAAGTTCGGAGTTGACTGAAGATGTCTATTGTTGAAGGTGGTGGTAGTTGAAGCTATTTCAGGATATGACTGCTGCTGAAGTTCGGAGTTGACTGAAGATGTCTATTGTTGAAGGTGGTTGTAGTTGAAGCTATTTCAGGATTTGACTGCTGCTGAAGTTCGGAGTTGACTGAAGATGTCTATTGTTGAAGGTGGTGGTAGTTGAAGCTATTTCAGGATTTGACTGCTGCTGAAGTTCGGAGTTGACTGAAGTTGTCTATTGTTGAAGGTGGTTGTAGTTGAGGCTATTTCAGGATTTGACTGCTTGTGGCTTTTGATTCCATGTGGTGAATTGACCCTTTTCAAGGTGATTGCAAGCTGGCCTTTTTTTTTTTTGATTGTGCAGTTATTTGGTAATGACTAGTTTGTAAATAGGGACTGACTTTATAAAAAAATGCTTGTGAAACCGAAGTGTTGGTCCTGACTATATTATGTAAGATTTACCCCAAAATTAGTGCAGGGTAGACCGATCGCTGACAATACGACATTTTAGGGTGATCAGTCCGGCGAGACTGACCGATGTGGACTCGAAGATACCACACCAGGTGCCATGGAACCCAACCCATATCTGAAGTGGAGGAAACCAATTTTTGCAGCAATTCCCTAAAAGAATGTTAGTAACTATACAAATATAAAGGTAGTGATGTACATGGAAACATAAAATGAAGGAAAATTTAAGGATTTGGCGCATTTGAAAAAATTGGCCATTTAAATTTTACGCACGAGAAGCGCTTTGCCCTAACCCAGAAATGCACTTGGAGATTAAATATTCAAATTATTTTTCTTTGAATACCCCTTTTCAGCTTATAAACTACCATCCTTTCCATATTACTTAACCTTTTATGTAAAACTAAAAGATATTGGCTTGTCCTGATGATTGATACTACCTAGACATTCTTCCTGATGTGCCCTACACTAACTACACACTTATGACTAGATTGATTTGCATGGTCGACCATAAAAGAAGGCTAGAAATGAGGAGAATAGGAAAGAAAAAGAGAGAATCTACTAAGTGTCACTCGGTGCTCGACAAATTGTAGCTAGCAACTTGTCGTTGCAGGATACCCTGCGCATGGGCCCTCACTGGTTGACCATAAAAGATAAAAAAAATTAAAATAAAATTAAGGTCAAACAGTAAAGTTATATTATATTAAAAAAAAAATTTGTTTTAAAGGAAAAACCCAAACGCAAACGTATCTCCCGTGCAACGAGGTGACGAAGAAGGGAGGGTTTACCTGAATATGAGCGGAGAGGAAAAGTGTAGGTTCACCCATCCAGAGGAAGATGAAACCTTAGACTCACTTCCCCCGCTCATACCAGGGAAGAGAAGGAGAAGAGTAGAAAAAAGCTTAACCTATTATCACTAGGTGCATATGTGCAATGGGCAACGATCTTTTTCAGGGTGTAACCTTAGGTAGTGAATGAAATTTAATTTATGTTGCTGGCTGAAAAAATCTTTTGAGCTGTGAAACATGAGCTTTCCGGATGAATTTATTATTGACAGGGTCGACTAAGCGAACAGTGACTGGGGAGGTGAAGGTTTCAATGACACAAGGTTTCGACCACATAGGCAATAATTTTTGGTTTATGTGGTCGACCGCCTTACTGATGGGGTTCAATCTGAACATGACCCAGTCGCCAGGGTTGAAAGTGTTGGGTGATCGGTTGTGATTGTACTTCCTTTCTCGGCTGGCTCTGGCTTTACGGAGGCTTTCAATTGCTCTTGACCAATCATCTTGGGTAGAGGGAGCGGTTCCTTGGGAATCGACAAGTTTGTCAAGGTTCCATTGGAGTTCCAAGGGATGGTATAGGGTTCTGCCAAGAAAAAGACGTGATGGGGAATTCTGAGTGGATTCATGCACAGCAGAGTTGAAGGCCATTTGGAACCAGTGAAGATCCTGATCCCAAAACTGTTGATACTGGTTGTGAAAGATCCTGATTGCTATTTTAATCTGTTTGTTGACCCTCTCGGCATGAGAGGGATTGGGGTAGTAAGGACTGGTAAAAATGTGCTGTATTCCAAGTCCCAAGCATAGCTCTTGGAATACTTTGGAGCGGAAATTTGAAACATTATCGGAAACTAGATACTTTGGTGGGCCAAAAATTGAAAAAACATGTTTTGTAAGAAGGGATGCTGAAGTTGACGCTTGAGTGTTTTTGGCGGGTAGCATGATTACAAATTTGGAAAAAGCATCTACAATGGTGAGAATGTATTTGTTGCCTTTGGTAGACCTAGGCAAAGGGCCGATATGGTCCACAAAGATCTTCTCCCAAGGTTTGCAAACTACCTCGGAAGCCAAATGGCCAACATTGGTGTTCGGGGCTTGTTTGCAACGTTGGCACTGAACACAAGATCTTACTCGATCGGTGATAATTTGCCTGAGGTCCTTTGCCCAAAAGAAAGGTTCTATGCGGGCAAGTGTTTTGCGGATACCAAGATGAGCTGCACTGGGGGATTCATGATAATAGCGGAACAGCATATCAAAGAGTTTGGCAGGAACTACCACCCTTGGTTTGTTCTGATTGGGAAGACGGTGCATCAATACACCGTTAACAACAGTGTAGTTTGGTGGCCTTCGGGGATTACGGATGAGTTTGGAAAGTTCGGGATCTTCGTGTTGATGTGTGGCTATGTCTTTGAAAATTTCAGGAATGCCAAAAAGTGACATTACTGGTGGAGAGGGTTCCTGAGGGGCTTCAGTAGGGTCGGTGTTTTCAAAAAGGGGGGAGAGACAGTCAGCTACCAAATTGTCCTTCCCCCGAATATGATGGATTTGGAACTTGAAAGAATTAATGAAGGATATCCATCTTGCTATTTTCCCAACCTGACGGGGGTGGTTCAAGAGCCATGTTAAAGCGGAGCAATCTGTGTGCAACTGAAACTCCCTATGCTCGAGGTATTGCTGATACTTCTGGAGAGCAAAAACAATAGCAAGACACTCGAGTTGTAAGGTGGAATAATTCAATTCATGTTTGTTGAGTGCGCGAGAAGAATAACAAACAGGAAAGAGTTGACCATCATGCTCCTGAAAAAGGGTACTTCCAATTCCAGTTCCAGATGCGTCTGTGTGAACTATAAACTCTTTTGAGAAATCGGGCATCCGTAAGATGGGGGAAGATACAAGAGCAGCCTTGAGAGCTTCAAAGGCCTTATGTTGTTCTGGACCGAAAATGAAATCCACACCCTTGCGCTTCAGTTGATTGAGTGGTTGAGAAATGATGGCATAATCCTTTATGAATCTAGCATAGAAGGCGGTCATGCCCAAGAACCTAGAAAGCTGCTTGACATTCTTGGGAACCGGGAAATTATCTATCGGTTGAGTGCGATCAGGATGAATAGATATTGAATGGTTTGCGAAAATATGGCCAAGGAACTGAATGTGATTGGAAGCTACTGTAATCTTTTCAGGATTGACTGTGAGACCAGCATCTCGCAGTCTCTCGATCACAGAACGAACCTTAACAAGATGATCATCAAAGGATCCGTTGCTGTATACACAAAGGTCATCAAAGAAATTGTAAACATATTTGAACTTGATATCCCCGAAAATCTTGTCTATGAGAGAGGTCAAGACCATACTTCCTGATGCCAAGCCAAATGGAAGATAGTTGAACTCAAATTGAGCCCATGGAACAACAAAAGATGTGTAAGGCTTGGACTGTTCTGAAAGAGGGATTTGGTTGTATGCAGAGTTGAGATCAAGAAGTGTGAACCATCTGGCTTGACCCAGATGTTGGAAAGCTGACTCTATTGTTGGCATTGGTGTGGCGTCAAGTTCTAAGATCTGGTTCAAATTGCGATAATCTACCACCATTCGAGTTTTGCCACCCTTCTTGGGAACCAGGAAGGCGGCTGATGCAAAAGGAGAACTCGATGGCCTGATGACGCCTTTTTTCAGAAGATCATCTATGTGCTGTCTCATGAGTGCTAGTTTGGGTGGTGCATACTGATAAGGCTTGTTACGGATGATTTTGGAAGAATTTACTCTGATATGATATTCAAGAATATTGGTGCGACCTAGATTCTTTGTGATGGTTTCGGGAAATTCAGCGATCAATTGGGTGACTTGATCCTTTTGTTCCGGAGTAAGATTTTCTCCCATGGCTATGGGTTTGGCATCATCCTGAGACGTCTGTGAGAGCAAGGTGAAAACTTTTGGAGTGCCATATGGAAATGTTAAGGTGTGGGATGCCATGTTGATGATAGCCTTGGTCTTAGTCAAAAAGTCGGAACCCAAGATGATGGGCACGGGCAACCGCTCAGCAATTTGAAACGTGAATGTCCAAGAGAGATGACCAATCTTGAAATGAACTGGGGCCTGAAATTTGAAAGAAACCTTATCGCCAGAGGCTGAAAGCGCAGAAAAGGATGTTGACTGGGTTGCGGAAATAGCATGACTATTTCTTCTGATTTCCTGAAAGGTTGGAAAGGACATTATACAACAAGATGATCCTGTGTCTACAAGTGCTAGCATGTTTAATACATTCCCAAAAGTCAAAGGGACCTTACAAAGTTTGAGCTTGGGAATGCTTGGGCCTCTCTTGGGAGTGGCTGACGGAATTTTGGAATAAGCAGAAATGGCGGGTTGATGGCTTGGAGGGGGGGTTCCGCCTAAAACCTCCCTCCTCAGGGGTTTTCCTGGTCATGGGAACCAGAATCGGGGTTGTCGACTTGCGGGAAACCTGGGGGTGGATAATGCTGCTGAGTGGGAAGGTAAGACATAAAGAAAGAAGCGTACATGGCGGATTGATTGTTTGGAGGGGGGGTACCGCCTAATGCCTCCCTCCTCTGGAGTTTCCCTGCCCATTGGAACCAGAATTGTGATTGGTGCCCTGTTGGGGACCTGGGGGTGGATAACGCTGCTGTCTGGTGTCAGGAAGCCCAAAATGTGCAAAAGGAAAATCAGGTACTCTAGGGTTGAAGGAAGAATTGAATCTGTTTTGGTTTTGACCAGAAAAATTTCTGGAGTTCTGCGGATTATTTGCTCTGTGTTGACGATTGTTATTGAAGTTGGGCCTGTGAGATGGTGACTGAAACTGATTGCTTGGGGCCTGATGAGGATAGGCTGTTTCCTGGTGGAAGGTCCTAGTATTGTACGCTGAAGTGGCGCTACGCTCAAGGTCGCGCACAACCTCAATTCGCGGTGCCAGAGACAGGAGGTCCTGAAGGGAGGTGGGAGCTGGTAAACCGGCCAAGTGGGCACGGGTTTGCCTGTTCAGACCATTCAGAGCTATGTCCAGAAGCTCCCTATCACCCAAGGTAGGTAACAGGAGAGTGGCGTAGTCACGAAGCTTTTCAGCGAATTCAGGCAAGGTTTCCTGCGGACCCTGGGGGCGGTAAATGAGGTTGGAAATCATTGAATGGCGCAATTGATGGGGGGCGAAAAAATTTAGCAGCTTTGTGATCAATTCAAAGAGTGAGGTGCGATCAGTGATAGCTTGAGACCAAAAGGTCCTAAGTTGGCCGGAAGTGTGTGGGAGAACGTTGATAATAAGATTTTCAGAAGATGTGAGCTTCAATTGTTCGATTTTTTGAACCTGAACCAAAAAGGAAAGAAGTTGATCTGAGTCATCACCGGATACTACAGGTAGAGCTTTCAATAATTCAGAAAAAACTTGTGGGGTACTTGAAGAAGGGGCAGGGGTGACCCTGGACTGAGCCATTGCTGAGGCTACCTGCTGGCCAACCGCAATTGCTGTTGCATGTACCACGTCTTGCCAGGATGGGGAAATGCCGGTAGGCTGAGGAGTTGTCACGTGACTAATGCAACTGTGGGCTGGAGTGGTTGCAGTCACTAAAGGGTTGGTCGTTACTGGAAGAGAAACAGGAGCCTGCATGGAGGGAGCTGAGGTCAGTAATGGCAGGCTGGATGTGATCGTGGCGGAAGTTGTAGGAATGGTCGGGGCATCAGTGAAGTCAACGAGTTGAACACCGTCCGGGGCGGGGCCATCGGGTCGGTTTTCAAAATCAATGTCAGGTCGATTGTTTTCGGGGAGAGGTTGAGTGCCCCCATTTAATTCAAGCTGATTGAGAAATTCCGACAACATTATCCGGTTGCGGGAAAGCGTTCCTTCAGGTTGTAGCCCAAAAATCTGGCATTGAGTTACTGCGTCCGGGGCATTTAATAAATAAACCCATGAAGTCCCCAAAGGCAAATCACGAGGGTGGTAAATCTTGGACGGCATTGCCAACGGTCCCAATGAAAACCCCTTACAACCCAAAAATACTGTTGAGAGAAAAAAAAAATCCTTAAATAAATAACAATTATAAATAACTCTAAATAAATAACAATGTTAGAACTCTAACAACAACAATAGAACAACAATAATAAATAAATAACAACAAGAATTTGCTTCAAAAATCCTCAGCGCAATTTATACCAAAATTCATGAGAGGTAAGGGCACCGAGGTTCAAAAGCCAGAGGAGGCAAGATGTGATTTGTTTAAATCTAGGGTTTGAATAAAGTAAATTGTAAAAAAAAACTGTAAAAAAATTGTAACTGGTTAGGCCTGGATATGAGTTCCCTAAGAAAAGGAACTTACTGCTTGTTTTACTAAAGGAACCAAAGCTCTATGGGCGAAATCGTTGAAATGTATGCCGTCTCGCCTACGGGAGTAGGCATAGTTTTTGTGAAAAAAATCAGGGCGGGAGAAGTCTGAAGTTAAGTGAATTACTTTGAAATGTTTGCCTTGTAATGTTTGAAAAAAGGAATTCACCTTATTCAATCTATCTAAAGATGTATACCCCGCTCTAGGATAATTTGGAAGAGGTAGCAAAATTAGCCTAATGCCAGGATTCATTCGACGTAAAAGACGAATCAAGGACAAAAATTGATCCTTAAACCTTGACTCCGGTGTCTGCCCAAAAAAATCGTTGGTGCCTACCAATAACAAAAGAGGGTTGGCACTATTGAAAACTAAACGCTGATTCTTAATGTGGTTCTTGATGGCGCAAACCTTGGCGCCTGAAATGCCCACTCCAAAACTGCAGCGAAGACCGAAGGGTTGATTTAATTGCTCAGGGCGATTTAAAAATGTCACAAATCGCTTTGCGAATGAGTCGCCTAACTCCTGAATCTCTGTCACTTGTGGTGACTCCATTTGGGATTCAGTTAAAAAAAAAAAAAAATTTCTGCAGGGGGAAAATTTTTTTTTTAAATATTCAAAAGCTTTTAAAAAAATATTCAATCACCAACCAAGGTGTGATTTGAGGTTTCCCGGGGAAGAAAAAACCAGTTTGAGATTTGACTAAATTGTTTCAACTGACAAAATTTAATTTTCAAACTGTTGAAAAAAAGGCAAACTGTTCGCAGAGTGAGATTTGATTTGGCTAGTGGGCCTAGGTTCATACATCTCTTTACCATAACCTAATCCTGCCCTAAGCACTGCTTAATAAACAGCCTAATTGCTATATCGGAAACAAAAAACCAACTCCGCCAAGTATAACCATAAAAGTTGCCTTAAAACTAACAAAATGAGCAAGTTGCACAGTAAAAATTCAATAAAATAGGCCAAGGGTAAAAGTAAGGCTGGCACATTCCATATGCATTCAGTTTTAATAATATTACAATTAAAAAAACAACTTAAAACTACACTGTTCACTGAATAACCACCATAAGACACAATTTTGAAAAGGCGCTGTAATTTGCAATTAATTTAATGCACTGCAATATAAAAATGCAAAATTAAATGAAATTTGAAACTGGGTTCCAGCGAGTGCAACTCAATGCACAAACTTACCTTGCACTGGACCCAAAAATATTAATAATTTATTTAATAAAAAAAAACATTTATTTAAAATTTCCACTTGCAAGGAATTAATAATTTAATAACTTGTGCTCACAAGAAGGCGATGATCCGGAACCAGCCTGGATGCTCTGGAACAACAAAAGCAAACAAACATAGCCTACCTACACTTGGCGGAGCGGAGCTAAGTAAATTAATAGGACTTGTTTACTTTAATGAACTATTTTATAAAAGGTTAGCTTGGTGATGGGTTGCCGGGAGGGATCCAATGATCTTCTCCAACTACAATTAGGTAAAATGCCTAATCCAAGGAAATCCGGAAAAACTTAAGCTATAAAATACCAAGAAAAAGTAGGCCTAATGACTTTTTGAATAGGCTAGCGGAACCAAAACAAGATTGACAATAGCTCAGTAGCCTAACCAATTTGGGAAACCCGCTAGCCTAGGCTATTGAAATCATGAAAGCAATTGCTTAATTCATCTAAACCCAGAACTGGAAAATTCAAATTTCAACAAAATTTTACCCAAGGGAAACATTTGGAACAAAATAAAGCCAACAAATTAAGATTCATAGGCTTAGGCCTATTTATCAGTGGCAGGCTGGCTTAAGCTGTACATGGAAAAGAAAACAGGAATTAACAAGGACCTTTTCAGGTTAAAAACCAATTTAGGCTGTAAAAATCTGGCTAAGTTAAATTATTCAAAGCACAATATGGCAAAGGGTTTTATATCTGCTACCAATTTGTAACTGCTGGAGTTGTTGGTTGTTGGAAGAATGGTGAGAAAGGTTGTTGGAAATAGCCAAATATGGACCAGGGTGGAACATTATGGATCAATGTGGATGTGTGTGGTACAATAAGGTAATCCTGTATTATCAGGAAGGATTGACCAGAGCAACTATTACAACTATGAAATGAATAGGATAATTAAACTAGGTGGAAGGTTTACCCCGAGGCCGATCGTACCCATTGCCATATGGTCACCTAAGCCAGCTTTGATGAACAATAATTAAGTAATTAATTCCATGTACAACCTTATTAAACGCCAGAAGGGCCTACCTGGCATATGACTGGGAATCACTGTCTGAAATTAAGCATAACTGTCCAATGGGTGATAACTATGATTCTCAATAAAGGTTTGAATTAACTATTGAGCTAAGTAATTTACTTTTGGCAAGATAATAAGACAAGCAATTTTCCCTGATGAAACTACATTTGTATTAAATTGAAGGTATCGCCTCTGGAGAGGCGAAAACCACAGAAATTCACATCTTACAAAATCCCCAACTAGAATTTTTCCCCCCGGCACCCCAAACTAAGCCAAACTAGAACATTTTAGGTTGATATCGACTAATTTAATAAAAACCCCCTAATTCTTAGCATTAATACTTATCGCTGGTAGCTGGGTATGAAGGTTGTAAGTTACGCAGATGCTGCCGGCGGAGTGGGAGGAAGCCAGGTAGGCGTTCCAAAAACTTAATTTCCCTCTGACTTTCTCGAACTTTCAGATGGACTAGCCTCTGTTCAGGCTTTGTGGCCAGTACCTGGTTTGGCGCTATATATATAAAAGTGACGCGCACGGCACATATAGGTATTTTGTTTTGCAATCTACGACAAAACAACAAGATAAACGTTAATGGTTTAACATATCTTGATAAAACTTGGTACATAGCTTCTTACAGTTAAGATCTACTAAATATTGATTTAAAACTGCCCAGTTTTGACATACCTGTTGCAGCAAACCTGCATTCTCATTCCCAATGTTAATCTTACAGTGATTACAAAAGCATGTCATATCTCGCTATGTTAGAGGGAATATATTTTGCCTTTGAAATTCGCTGAGTATGCAGGTCTGCTGCAACGGGGATATTTTTTAAACGTCATTACGTTTAAGAAATTTTACTGCATAGCGCATTAGATTATAGTTGCTTCTTTTTTAGAACATGGCTTTCAAGCGAATATGGTCTACAGTGAACTATACTAAAAAGAAACCGAATAACTACCTTTGAAAACTATTTTGAATATAAAACTTTGTTCAAATGAACCACGAAAAAGTTGTTTTACATTGCAATATAGTGACCATTCTAGTGTTAGGAATCTAAAGTTTTGTACAAATAGACAACTCAGCGAAATTTACTTTTACTTTATAATTCTTATATTCAATTCAACTTAACATTTCAAATATTTTTGATTCTATTTTATTTTTATACTCTTCTTGTACTTGAAATCCAAAAGTATTTATTTTTGGCGAAGTGTTTATAGCTTAATTTTTTCCCATGTACTTTTTGAACCTTTTTTCAACTCCCTCTTAAAGAACCCATCCTCGACGACAGTGTGCTCCTTGCAATATAGAAGCTGCAGTTTCATCTTATCGATTTTGCTTAATTCTTTGGGCTCATCGTGCGTAATATTTCTGTTTGGATCCTGTAAAAGTCATGCGAATTTCAAAAGTCGATAGAAATAAAGCAAACAAACCTTGTCGAACATACGTGCATACTCGACGAACTGAAATATAAAATTAAATACAAAATATTCCCTTACAAAATCAGTGAGCTGAAATATTTTTTCATAAACATAACATGAGACGTGATTATTTATATTTGTAAAAATATAAAACCGGGAAAAATACAATTGATCGCCAGCATATAGATGAATTTACTAAGTTGTTGAAGAATGAACGATGTATATACAATTTTTTATATTTCTATTGTGATCAACGTACCTAGATCGCTCTTTTCTGTATTACTATTTCAATATATTTTTACAAAAACCATTTCAGAAACTATTCTTTAGAAAAAAATAATTCGATGAAAAGTAGACTGGAAATGTGCTTGATTGGAGGCAGGATACTCATAAGGCATTCATAAGGCGTTGATAAAAAAACTGAGCATAGGGCCTACATATGTCCGCCCATAAAATCAAAACAACAGCTCTTGAATACGCTTGATTCTAAATGTTTGCGCTAAAAATTATCATGCATGAAATCGAAATTCTCTAATAAAAAACGCCGCCTAACATTTCCCTCGAGTCACCGGCTGGGGACCATTGCGATGTTTAAAATGTATCAGTTAAAATACCCAGATCTTGAACACATCCAACCAACAAAAAACCAAGTAAGTTTTATAAGTAAGTTTGTGGTGTTAATGTTGTACCAATGTAACAAAATAAACTTATAAACATAAACTCTACTTGAACACATCTAACAATATACACCAACGTAACAACATAAAAAATTCATAAACTTAACTTTTACTTACAAGAGGAACAATGGCGGGTCCAACATCTGTTCCATTTACCGTTTTTGCAAACGCGTAGTTTGAATACATCATGATACTATCAAAATCAAACGGTAAGCCTAAGGTCGTAAAATAATCTCCCACTCTCGAGTCTAGCGCAAAAGGTTTTAAAAATTCTGAAAAAAATGTAGACAGTAAAAAACTAAAATCCAAAATATGCAATTTAAATTTACTATGTGTTGGATAATAGTTGTTTGATGATTGATTAATACTTTCGTATACATTGATTTATACCTTTATTTTACCTACATAACGATGTATAAATACTATAGCTTCAGAGTTTAAATTATTTTTAGTTTGAAGTAGTATAACCTATCAATGAAACTACAGCTTATAGTTTCAGGACTTATCTAACTATCCCAAAATGACCAATAAACAATGAATTACTAATGCCCTTTATTTTATTGAAATCTGTGGATCATCTAAAAACCAATAAAGTAATAAAAATCTTTAACGACCTGAGAAGCGCACAACATTGCTTTTTTACTATGTTTTTGTGATTTACAGGCTGCACACACTAAAAATGTTCAAGAGACTATTTTGCAGGTAATTTTCCGTTATACGGAGGCCACCCCAGTACAGCTTCATTCATGCTTAAAATTCAATTTATTTGTCTTCACTATAAATGTCAATAGTATTATGAATAGTTTTACCCTTATAACAATCGCGGAAGTTCAATGCGGCTCAGAAAATACACATTTATAAAAGTAGTTTTTTTTCTTAATCATTCTTAATCATTTTAAGAATGATCAAGGTCAATGCACCGCGCGGCTGGACGGCGCGCTACAACAATGAGATATCTTTCCTTATCTTATCTCTTACCTGTCATTGTTGCCGCATGACCATCATTCCGCCTCAGTTTAATTCTTATCGTCTGGACGAGTAGTGTCTAGTGAGTAGTGTGTGTAGTGAAATGAGTGGTATAAAATTATTTGGGATTTGCTAAAAACTGAGGAAGAAACTTTATCTTAGATAAAACTCATTGGTGACATTACCAAGTTTTAGCAGCCCATTAAGGACGACAATAAAGTCATTACATTATATCTAGTTCATTTTGTGTGATTACACAAAATGAACTATATTTCCCTTCAATTTATAGAATCCTACTTATAACGTTAATCAATTCGATTTAACGAGCAGGTATGGGTAGTATGGGGGATTATATTTATATTATAGTAAAATTATGATCATAAAAGACTGATATTTCAAAATGTAATAAGCTAACCTAACCTAACCTTACCTCACCTCCTATATTGGGGTGGCCTCCGTATAACGGAAAAGTACCCTATTGGTAACAAAGCTTCTTTTGACTTTTCGGCCTAGTTGTTAAATGGTCCTCTAGCAAGGCCACACTACACTACAGGCCAGAGACTCCCCCCCTCCTCCCTGATGCCACGTCACAACACCGGCCGAACTCCTAGCGCTGTGTTGGAAATAATAACTAAAATCATATGAAAATCGTAAACATTTAGCAAAAAATTATGACATTAGAACATCGAAATGAAAACAATAAGAAACAAAACTGTCAAATTTCCAATTAATCATCTGATGAAATGTAAACAAATTACTTTCCTGTAATGTTTACCGGTTTTTAAGTTTATGAAATAAAGTCGTGTTTTCTTTAAAATTATTTTCGACCGCATTTGATTATTCATTGATTAATGCAGATTTAAAAAAATAATGGTTTCTAAACGAAAACTTAAACGAATTACTTAGGGCACGATAGTTTTAAGAGTGCGACAGTGAATCGCCATAACAGTACATTATAAAAGCGTCTGCGATTCCATCTGATTATGTGACGTCACCACAAAAGGACTCCGGCCTGTAGTGTAGTGTGGCCTTGCCTCTAGCTAAGAGGCCTTTGGCAATAATCTAGATTAAAGGTTTAAACCATTTTAATTTGATTAAATAATATACTACCAGCAAAATATATTGGTAAATTTTTATTATTGATCATTTCAATGGAATCAAATCTTATGCTCCTAAAAAACTGAGATTTAAACATCCAAATTATTGATTTCAAGTATTTGCTCAACATGAGCCGTTCGTATACGATTGATTGGTGTGTCAAAACATGATCGTATTATCTTAAAGATGCCAACAAACGATGTCGTTATTTATGGGCTTAAAAAAAATCTGTTTCAAAACGCCCTTTTATACAACTACAGGGAAAGTATGAACTGTGTAGAAATGAAAAACAATTATATCCGAGAATATTTACTTTGAATGTTTTGCATTACTTTATATAAAATGAGCAAGTGAAAATATAAAAAAAACTGAATAGCTCATAGATCATGGTCCTTAATGAAAATTTAATTTTTAAACAGATTAGTTCTCTTTTTTAAAGTGCGAATGGTAAATATTTAGACCAAAAAGCTATAAAGGCTACGTAGCCAAAGACGTACGTTCAAAGACTATGTAACCAATTACTTGTTGACTAAATAAGTAAAAACAATTATTTAGTCAAATATGTTTAGGGTAACTTTATGAATTTGTGTCATTTGTGATTCTTACCTACTAGTTTGTAATTTCTTACTTACTTTACTTTCCATCGGCATTCAGTTCCCCAATAAGGAAATGAACTTGTCAGATTGCCTGCCACTGTCAAGGGAAAGTGGTGGGAACAAACATGTTAGTTGGGTTGGGTTGGTCGTTGGCCCAACTCCACAAAGCTATAGAAACTATGTATTTAAAAACATTTTCTTAACTTTGACTTAAAGTAAGAAATTTTGTTTGTGTTTTTGATATCGCTTGACAAGGCTCGATAAAATTTCTTGGCAATGTAATCGGGTTTTCTTTTATATAAATTGCTAGTTTTTGGTAAGAAGAGAAGTTTGATTTGTATCTTTTAATGTAAATTAAAGTAGCTTTCCTTTTTTAACGACATTTAAAATTAATAAGTATGGTACTGTCAGTACATTTGGTTGTTTGAATGCTTTCTGACAGTGCGCTCGAGGGGGATTCTGGACTTAGCCCATCTTTTTGAGATTCGGTCGAACCCCAAAGGATCACTCAGTAGTTGTTATTGGACTCAAAAAGAGAAAAATGTACTGTTCTTAAAAAATTATCATTAACGAATTTACCAATTTGTCATAAAATAAAAATACATTTAGCTAATTAATTGTCCCTCCAGTTTTCCAATATTCTAGCTTATTCAAAGTCACGCAGGTTTGCAGGTCACGCAGGGTGCTTGATTATAAATGTTCTTTTACGAAAATGCTAAGCATAGCTTGTTTCTAACAATAACAAACTTATAACCTTTACGGTGGTACTAACTTTCATCTATGTTTTCTTCAACTATCTTGATGTACTTGTCTCTGTCGGGGGACTGGGCCTGGTGACCGAGCCCGAGGGCGTGGCAGGTCTCGTGAAGTATGGTAGGAATATCCCCCACGCAGCTGTCAGACAGAATGCAAGTCAACAATCATGTTAAAGTGGTTAATAAGTGATTCTCATCAATTGCACTTGCTGGTGATTTTATCTTAAATGTCCTTAAACAACAGAATCATGAGATACAATTGTTCTCGAATTCCCATATTTTTTTCAATTTATACAATGTACATTCCTATCAAACCAGAGGAAAGCTAGTATTGTTCATGTTTTCACTGATGTCGTACCTGGCCGTTTTGAGTGTAAACTTTATGCAGGCATTTTTGTTAATTTTAATCTAGTTTTAAGCTCACATCAAAGCACAAGTAATAAGAAACCTGATTGTTGTAAGAAACGTGTGATTACTCCTGATAGGTTAGTTGATTTCAGTGTATTGTAAATTTTAATTGTTTAGTCCTACTTGAATGTCTGTGATATCAACGCTGGTTTTTCTATATTTCTGAACGTATTACCGTAGCATCTTAATGTTTATTGTCCAGTAATTAACTCTAAACGTAGGCCTAAGATAAAGTTATATCTCAAAAACTGGTTTCACCTGAACTTGAAAGTTTGAGAGGTTATTGCTCTATCTTGACACATTGAAGCTCAGTAGCAGCTTAAATGATAAAGTAATCTTTAAGAATTTTAAGAAATGATACACTAAAGCAATGAATGAGGCAAGGATAGCTGCTAATGGTAATGCAATTTGCACTTCAACAAATAAATGGGGAACAGCCTGAAAATTGTAAAGTGTGAAACAGGGCAAAACTGTACCACCTGAAAGAGGTCTTTCTCCTGATTTGTTTAGTTACTTTTTTGTTAATATATCCAATAGTATTTGTAATAGTCAAACATATGGTTCAACCTATTAAGATTTATTGAGTAATCTCAAAGCTGTGGATAATGCTGATGTTAACAAATTTAAATTCTCTTGGGATGAAATTGATATTGAAAAGGTGAGATCTGTTGTCAATAATTTAAGTTCGTCACGCAGTGAAGACTATCTTGTGTTGTAAAACTGTATTCTTATTGAATCTATTTTATTACCTGTGATTTATATTGTAAACTTAGTATTAGTCCCGAAAATTTCCCTACTGCTTAAAACTAGCAATGGCTACGCCCATTTTTAATAAATGGTATCAGGAAACTGACTCATACTTTCTCCCTTGAAGTCATTAAAAACAAAAACAAAACTTATATAATAGAATAAAACAAATAAACAATTGATAATCTCAAAAATACATGCTAAATGTTATCTATAGTGTATACATAAAAGACAAAACGGTTGACTGACTGACTGACTGACTCACTGATCACAGTTTCTCAAAAACTATAAGGCTTTGGGCAATGAAACTTGACACAATGAATCATTATAGGCTCTAGATGCGTACTAAGAACGGATTTTAAAATACATTCTCTCAAAAGGCTAAAATAGGGTATATTATAAAATTCAGGATGACGGCCGTTTTTAGTTTTCAAAGCTTATTTTCCAAAACAATGTAGGGCTTTGGGCGATAAATCTTGGCTCAAATATTCTTTATAGGCTCCAGATGCATACTAATGAAGGATTTTAAAATGTTTTCCCTGGAAAGGCTAAAATAAGGTAAATTCAAAAATTCAAAATGGCGGCCTTTTCAGTTTTTAAGATCTATGAATTCAAAATATCAATAGAAGGTCTCCAGAATATTTTAAAGAGGCAAAAATATAAATACATTTACTAAAAGAATAAACTGTACAAAATTATTACGGTTTTCTTATATTATGTATTTATCAGTTTCCACATACTCGCGATTTACGGATCACCCAAAGTAATTTAACTAAAATCTTAAAACGTTGCTGGGACATATCATATAGCTTTTTTTATAGAATCGGGGATTTTCTGAATTTAAATTTTTAGGAGGGTTTGCATGCTGGTCGAGAGCGATTTAGAGGCAAAGTTCAAACAAATATACTATTTCTACCTAATGAAGCGCTTAAAAACGTACAGTTAGGATAAATCATTGAAATCATCAGTCTATTAGGAAATTTGTAAAAAATGCACGTTACAAAAACGGATAATTGAACCAAACATTTGTTATCCTTTCAGCGAGCGAAGCCGCGGGTATATCTACTAGTTAAAATATAAAAGTAGATATCGGTTTTTTAATATTTACCATAAGAATAACATGAGAAAAAAGAGAACATGAAAAAAGAAAAATCGAATAATAGTGCAGCTACTCGAATGAATAGAGAGAAATTTTAACCATCGGTGTTGTAGGATGTCAGCCGTTATAATATGGTCAAGAAATTTAATTTCAGAGCCATTTTTTCTAAGAAAGGAGGGAAGCGAGGAAGATTGCCGAAGAGCACAAAATAATCAAAAGAGCTTATCCAAAGATGTATAAACTATAAATTAACTAAACAATATCCATACAATGTATCCGTATATAACAGCCAGGCTGTGAATTTTTAAGTACACTATGGGCGTTAAAAACATTTGTTCTAGTCGGTATTGTAACATCCGCTTCAAATGATCATTCGGACAACTATATTAAACAATTAATTAACAACAAACAATTTAAATAAATTTAAACAATTACTTTTAATTTTTGTTCAATTCTAGCAATTGAATTGAACAAATCTTTTAGGCAAGTTTATAATACTTACTTTTTACCTAGACTGATCACATGACGACCTCCACTCATGCCTATTCCAGAGTAACATTCATTCGGATCGTCACTGATAAACTCTATGTAATTAACATCCTTCTCAGTGCGGGGCACAAACTTGATTTGGCACGACCCATCAGTAAACCCACGATCCGCGAAAACGTCCTCAATAGTTTTCATAGCTTGTAATATGTTCGCTTTATCTTGTTCTCCTGGTACATGAAAAATATTGAATTGTCAAAGCGAATGTGTTTAAAACAAAGCTTTGTGATATTCATTTGGTCAATAACTCAATAACTCATTTATTCAATTAAAGTAACAATATTACATGCGTTGGTCTTGTCGGATAATAAAGGTTCTTACAAGGAATAACAAACTGTCAATAAAATAAATAAGATAATATAATTTCTTAATATGATATAAAAATAAAAATAAAACGCCAGGTTTTTAATTATCCATCAGTAAGGAATTCACGGACGCTGTAAAAGCATTTATCAAGGAGGAATAACTCTTTCTAAATTCAAATGGTTTGCCACTGCTCTGAGGTGCATAGGAAGTTTGTTTAACAGATTAATTGCATTGAACGGAGATTTTTTTGGAAGAAATATGTGTGATGGGCTGGGACTTGAGGATTATTAGGGATTCTTAAATTATACTTACGATGGTTACGAATAATTTTGAAATGATCAATGGATTTACACACAAGACATGGAAAATTTAATACATTAGAAGACTTAAAAAACGGCTTACAAGATTGACGCCTGTTCATTGAAAAAATTAATCTGATAGCTCTTTTTTGTAGGCGAAAGAGAAACAATGTTCTTTTGTTCTCACAGCCCCTTATGTGCAGAGCATAGACGAAGTGTGGGTAAATGAGCCCGCAATGGGTAGAAAGAAGAACGTCAGCCGATATAGAGCGTAGGTCGAATAGATTATCAGTTTTCCAATTTTGAACCTATTTAATTTTGTTGTTGTTGGGTTACTCGGTTACTCTCACCTATTTTTATCCCAGGAATCTCGTTTGGTGCAGTCAAAACACACGTAGACACACAAAACACAAACACGAACAATTTCACGGTTTACTCCGGGATTCGTGTTTGTGTTTTGTGTGTCTACGTGTGTTTTGACTGCACCGAACGAGACTCCTGGGATGAAAATAGGTGAGAGTTACCCAACAACAACAAAATTAAATAAATTATACCTAACCAAAAACATGTCTTTCAAAAGTGAAATACCTAACCTAACCTATCCCAACCTAACCTTTATTAGAAAACTAAAATGGGGTGCTTGTAAAACTAGGTCAGGTTACGTTTGGAATTGTAAAACTGGCCACAAATACGTTCGTCAATAGATAGTAATTGAAAATGCGGCTGTTTTACCGGCTGTTTTTGCGGCAAATTTTTATGCTGTTATTACCGAAAACAAATTAGTGATGTAATTACCTTATGTCATACATTTCTAAAAACGGCCTTCAATGCGACCTAGGTTTCAGCACTTTTGTACCATCATCAGGCAACAAAAATCCTATTTCAGCCTGTTGGACGTCGTTAAAAGTAGTAACAAATGCAGTTCACATTTAAAATAACAAAACACACGAGAGACACGAACACGTGTTTTGAGTTGAGTTTGTAGATCTCGTAAATTAATCGTAGTTCTTTTTTTTATGTGTCGAATTCGAGCCCGTGTCCGTGTCTTCCTTGTGTTTCGTTTTTTAATTTGGACTGCATTTGTTTATACTTTTAACAACGTCCAACGGACTGAATGAGGATTTTCGTAGCCTGATGATAGCACAAAAGTGCTGAAACATAGGTCACATTGAATACAGATTTTTGAGCTTGATGACATGAAGTTATTACACCACTAATTTGTTTTCACGCCAGCTCAGGGCAATAAAACATCTTTAAGATGTCGAAACAATTCCCGAAAACCTAGCTAAACCTAACTTATACCACTCCAAAAAAATACCTTCTAAATTTTATTAATTTTATTAATGGTGGCCATAGAATGTATGAAAAATGTGGAGTAATATTAGAATATATTTAAAGTAACATTTTGGAAAAAAATGACTTACCGAATTTACCCGGAGCGAAAGTGTACGGTACGATGCCTTTAGGCCAAAGAAATTTTCGATCTTTGACAGCAGTGCGAGGAGCTATTTCACTCTTCAAGATATCACCTTGAAACTTGCCACTGAGTTCCCTCAGTTTCATATGAGGCTTATGGGTTCCTCCTTCACCTTTAACAAGCCATCTCCTGTTAATTTACCATTAATTTTCCTTTAATTTGTGGTTTTCCTGTTATAAAACACCGAGTTTTACAATAAATCGATCGGTCCATTCAAATCTATAGTAGGAGTAATTTAGTGTGTGGGTTTTCAACCACGTAACAAATAATTATGTAGGATTAAAAAATATCATCATTAAAGAGTGGTAGTTATCTGTAAGATTCATCAAGAATCAAGAATACTTTATTGTCATAAACTTGGTCATAACAAGCACGGACAAACGTCATACAAATGTACAGAAATGATAAAAAAATTCAAAATATGTCATGGTCGCACTATCTTACTATTCATAAGTAACAATAATATTGCTTAATTTCTTGATTATAATGATATGTGTTGTTGTATCCACTGAATGTAAATAAAGAAAAAACACTTACAACATTTAAAAATATATTTAAACCTATTCTGAATTATTTACATACAAAACGGTAAATAAACATCAACGGTGAAAAACGGCGATCGATTTCGATTGGTCACACTAATAAAAACAAACACAAAACACAAACCTTATCTCCCAAAATCACCCCAATCCACCCCAATCACCCCATGGTCCTTATCGGCCCAATGAGAGACTGTTGGTACGATCGCTAACCCGTTTCAGGGAACTTGTCAGCCAATAGTCAATAGTCAATAGTCAATATTCTTTATTGAAATTTCTTGGAGAAATACAATAGGGTCAATACAATAGTGTGTTCTGTAAGTTAAAAGAATCTACAAACATTGTTTTTTATCTAAAAATCAAAATTAATAGAAAAAAGAATGCTGGTGTGATGTTATGCCTTGGTTGTTCTTCAGGTATTCCAGTTTCAGGTTTTCCAGTTGTAGAATTCCTCTAATGAGTAGAAGGAATGCTCCAGCAACCACTCTGTCATTGCTTTCTTGAAATGATTTGGTGTGTGGCTTCTTAGTTCTTCTGGAAGCAGGCTAAAAAACGTCGCTCCTCGATAAGAGGGTTTTTTTCAAACAAACTGAGACGGTGTGTTTGTAGAGCAAAGTTTTGTCCGTTTCTGGTGTTGTAGTAGTGATGGTCTGCTAGTCTGGCATTGTCTGTGTTGAGTGTGTATAATGTTGTTTGCAAAATATAGAGGGATACTACAGTGAGGATCTTGAGCTCCTTGAAGTGTTCTCTGCAGCTTTCTAATTGGGTTAACCCTTTTATGGCCCTGATGGCTCGTTTTTGCACAACTAGGACTCTTTGCATGTTGGTTACCGTGGTCCCTCCCCAAGTGATAAGCCCATACCTCAAGGTTGATTCAAATAGCGCAAAGTAGGCAACTTTGGCTGCTTCGATGGTACTGATTTGTTTGATCCTCCTGATTACATACACACTTGAGCTGAGTTTTGAGCACACTATGTCGACTTGTGGATTCCATGAAAGTTTGCTATCAACCGTGATACCTAGGTATTTGGCGGTATCTGTTGTATCAACCTTATGGTTGATACAACTTTGTAAACAATAGGATATAAGGACGGACGCCATGAAGGATCCGCCAGTCTCTCATTGGGCCCAGTAATGATTGGTCTAACTAATCGGAATCGATCACCACTTTCTACATTGTATGTATATTTAGGCCTACTTGTATGTAAATACAGAGTAAGTGTAAATATATTTGTAAGTGTTGTGAGTATCCAATAATAATATTAATGGTAATATTTAAAAGACTGTACTTTAAAAAATATATATTTTTATTAAATAGATGATTTAATTTACACATTGAATAGATGAAGATAATTAAATATCTGTTTTTACTCATTTTGCTCAAACCACACTTGGCATATGAAATGTATAATTTAAAACATAGCATGAAAACTAATGAAAACGTTGGCCGGATCGGAATTTGCTGAGGCTTGAAATTTTCTTTCAATTAAAAACTATAAAAAACCTTAAATATGAGGTGTTTTTATACTGCTTGTTTTAATTTCTGCTAATAGATTTAAGAAAGCCCGTAAGCTCCACAAATCGCTCATCCCTCTCCTTGAAAGTCAAGAAGCAATGTAAAGAGATTGTTTACTTTATTTAGACACAATAAATAACATATAAATGAATAGTGTTACCTCTTCCGGGTTCGCCGAGGTAAAGGACAAACAAAGATGACGATAGCATCATCATGTAGATCATCATATTGTCCACTGAACTGAAATCATATTTACTAATGTTATAAAATGCATTTTGTAATGACATGATTTTTAGGAAGTATTTTCTCAAATTCAGTCTTACTCTAAATAGTTCACCTAATTCTCTAATTGCGGTTTTTATAATTTTAGTAAGATGTAAAGGAAGTAACTTGGATAATTTGTATACATCTAAATTATATATATTTATGACTATATACATATATATAAATCCAAAGTACCTTTTGACGTTACCGGAAATTTGAGTGTGAACATAAGACTTATACAGTGTCACAGATAAAGAAGAAATACAGATTTGCAACTCAATGCACTTTTACGTTTCGGGCGGCGTCAAGTTTGTTATGCTGTTTTGTCACCCCACACTGCATTATTATCAAGGGAGATTTTGTCAATAGCAAATCTTTAGGTCCCATAGAACAGATATAGTCAATAACAACTTTGATATAAGTGTAATTTTGGTGGCAAAGCAGCTCAACAAACTTGATGCCGCTAGAAAAAACTGGCACGAAAAAATGCGTTAGGTTGCTAATCTTTATGGGTCTTCATTTGTGACAGTGTGTAAAAAAGAACTTCACCCTCTCAATTGTTTTGTTTGTTGCAACAAACCAACCTCCCTTGGGGAATAACACTACCTTAGCCAAAAGCGTATTTTGACGTTATCAGAAATTTAAAGTGTCCCTAAAAAATGAGGGATTCAGGGGGCAACTTCAACTTTTCAAATACAAAACCCTTTTGAGTAACCCCTTATTGTAAAGAGCTTTCTAAAGTATCCGAAAAGTAGAGGTTGGAGATCTCTTACATGACTCTATCAGAATTTTCAGCTTGTCAAAGTTTAGAATACAACTCATTTTTTACACTTGGTGTCTAACACTTTTGAGTTTTATTTTACCTTTGGTGATGAATAAACTGGAACGACTCTATAACAATTTTATTTAACTCAAAATGTACCTCTTTTAGTAATATTTAACATTTTTAGGGTCCCGAAAAATACAGGATTTTGGGGGCAACTCAAACTTTTCTAACGTAAACCTCTTTTGAGTGTAAACCCCTTATTTTAAAGACATTTTTATGTTTTTAAAAAGCATTTTAAAATGAGGAATCACTCAAAAGGGATATGCATTTGAAAATTTTGAATTTTCCCCTAAATCCTGGCCGTGTCTCCTGGCCGGCGACTTCAACGCCAGAGCGAGAGAGTGGGGGATGCCACATACAGACACCCGAGGAAGGTTGCTGTTGGAGACGGCATCCAGGCTGGGGCTGCTGACAATGAACGAGGGGGACACGCCAACCTACCGGAGGCCGGGATTCGGGGAATCGATCCCCGACGTGACCCTGGCATCGGCAGGCCTGGCTTCCCGAATCGTCGGCTGGAGGGTGATGGGTGATACTCGGGGAGTGATCACGAATACATCACCTTCGAGCTGGCCGAAAGAAGACAAGGAAATCGCAGCAACAGCCGGCGCCCGCTCGGCTGGAACCTGGCGAGATTGGATGGACGGAGGCTGACAGAGGCCCTGCAGAACGGAATGGGGGACATCCTCCAGATGCCGGACGACGAGCCAAGCAGGGCGGACGCGGAGGCTGTGGTGGAAGCCACATCGCGCCTCATTCATCGCGCTTGCGACGTGTCGATGTCCCGCAAGTCGGCACGTACCGGAAAGCGGTCGGTGTACTGGTGGACCGACCGCATCGCCGAGCTGCGGCGATACTGCCTGAGACTCAGGCGGCGAGCCCAGCGTTCCCGGGACAGACCCGAAGCGGCGGAGAGGTCGAGCCAGTACAGAGCGGCAAAAAGAGAACTGGTCAAAGCGATCAGAGAAAGCAAGGCGCGCTGCTGGAGCGCACCGCGCGAGGACGTGAACAGCGACCCCTGGGGACAGGGGTACAAGCTGGTCATGAGGAAACTCGCACTGGGACCCGGGTACGTGCCGATGGAGGCTGAGAAGATGCGGACCATCGTGGACGGACTATTCCCGGATCACCGGGTCAGAGACGGCACCCCTTTGCGGGTGATTGCCGAAGAGGTCCCTTTGTTCACGCGCCAAGAGTTGGAGAGAGCGGTCAGCTCCATGAAAAACAAGAAGGCCCCGGGCCCGGACAACGTACTGTCAGAGGTCCTGAAACTGGTGGCGAAATGCCGCCCTCAGCTCCTTATGGACATGTACAACGTCTGCTTGAAAGCGGGAGTGTTCGCATCCCGCTGGAAACTGGCCAAGCTCGTCCTTCTGAGCAAAAAACGGGGCCCACCGGACGCTCCATCGTCGTACCGCCCTCTGTGCATGTTGGACACGGCGGGAAAACTGATGGAGAGGTTGTTGAAACCGAGAATCGGAGAGGCTGTGCGAGCGGCAGGGGACCTCTCGGCCCGACAACACGGGTTCAGAGAGGGCCACTCGACACTCAGCGCCATCTCGGAGGTGGTAGCTTCGGTGACACGAGCGGATCAGGCGTACCACGCGGCTTGTCCGATCGTGCTGCTGGTCACGCTTGACGTCAAGAACGCGTTCAACTCGGCACGGTGATGCGACATTCTGGTCGCATTGGAAAGAACATTCAGGTTACCTGGGTACCTCCTCGCCATGGTGAGAGATTACCTAAGGGACCGGCGGCTGATGTACGAGACGGACCGGGGTTTCGTAACCAGGGCCGTCCCCTCTGGGGCAGCCCAGGGATCAGTGCTGGGGCCGGATCTCTGGAATGTCTCGTATGACAGCTTGCTCCGCACGGAGATGCCACACGGAACGTTCCTCGTGGGATACGCCGACGACGTGGCGGCGGTTCACCGAACGAAACGCGGAGTTGGCCCAATTGAGGCTGAATCAGGTCATGCGCCTGGTGGAAGGCTGGATGCGCGATCACGGCCTTCAGCTGGCTCTCTCCAAAACGGAGATAGTCATGCTGACGGGGAGGCGGATACCCACGATCATTCCAATGCGGGTGGGTACCGAAGTGATCGAGACGCAGAGGACGGCCAGGTACCTAGGGGTGGTGCTGGACAACAAGCTCACCTTCTGGGACCACATCAGAAGCGTGAGCGACAAGGCGGCCGAAGTGACGACCTGTCTCGGAAGACTGATGGCCAACATCGGAGGACCGAGTCAGGGGAAAGGGGGAGGCTGTTGCTGTCGACGGCACAGGCCATCATGCTCTACGGAGCGGAGATCTGGGCGGATGCGACGAAGGTGAAGAAATACCGGACTCGCATGCTGGCGGTGCAGAGACGCGGCGCGCTCAGGGTCGCGTCTTCGTACCGCACGGTCTCGCAGGCGGCGGTGCTGGTCATTGCGGGAGTCATCCCAATCGACAAGCTGGCACAAGAGAAGAAGACCATCTGGGGGCGTGCTCCCGAGATGGATCGGGAAGAGGCTGCCGAGCTGGCCCGTGGACAAACAATGGCCGCCTAGCAGCGTCGATGGGACGAAGACACGACCGGAAGGTGGACATGGCGACTCATCAGGAACCGTGGTTTGCCGCGACCACGGGGAGGTGAACTTTTACCTCACCCAGTTCCTGACAGGTCATGGCTACTTCCGTCTGTACCTCCACCGAATGGGCAAGGTCGACTCGCCCAGGTGCAAGTACTGCGGACACGACGGAGACGACGTGCATCACACTTTCTTCGTGTGCCGTCGCTTTGATGAAGAACGGCCGCCGACTCGGTCGGCGGTCATCTGACCCCGGACAACATCGTGGGGAAGATGCTGCAGGGCAGCGTCAGCTGGAACGCAGTGGCTGACTTTGTCATGTCCGTCCTGCGCCAGAAGAGGACAGACGGGTGTCTCGAGTGACCCCAGAAC
Source organism: Flexamia atlantica (assembly GCA_035578135.1). Classification (NCBI taxonomy): domain Eukaryota; kingdom Metazoa; phylum Arthropoda; class Insecta; order Hemiptera; family Cicadellidae; genus Flexamia; species Flexamia atlantica. The sequence goes on along the minus strand of JAQJVK010000467.1, from coordinate 8,426 downwards.
CGAGGACCGCAGAAGAACGGTTGAACACCAACTGAGGAGTCCCGAAAGGGACAGCAGCGTGGAGTCCTGAAAGGGGCAGAGGCCACGCATTGCGATGTCGCAATGAGCAGACGCTCGGGTCGATCGTAATGATGTGGTGACAGCACGCAAGGGTTTTTTTAGCAGGTATACCCAAGGAGACGTACAGGCAACTGTACGCTCCAAGCCGCCTCGAGCCTTGAGGCGGGGCCTCTACACTGATGCTGTCTGTCAGAGGCTGGAGACCCCTGCTCGTCGCTTGCTCTCTTGAGCGAGCGGTGTAGAGGGCCCGCATTTCGGTGCGGGTAAGGGCTATTTTTAACCTCCCTTACAGCGTGTATATAAAAAATAATAATAATAATAATAATAATTTTTTTATTTATTTTTATTTAAAAAAGAGGGTGGCGGCCTCTTTTTACCTTGCATTTGCTCCCCCACATGGGCCTCAGGCCTGTGCGTGGAAGTTATCAAGCAACCAAGGAGTGAGCCGGTACAGTACAAGGATGAACTGTACTGCTAAAAGTATGCGGCATCATCGGGACTCGATCCTGCGACGCTGCCGCCACAGAACCGGGGCCGAGTGCGCTACCAACTGCGCCACCGACTCACTAAATAATAATAATAATAATAATAATAATAATAATAATTTTTTTTTTTTTTTTTTTTTTTTTTTTTTTTTTTTGGGTAGGAGGTGGAATGCGTTTACGCACACTGAGGGGCTCGTTGTCCCCTCAGTAGTGTCGGACTCCCACGAGCTCGATGTCCCGTGAACTACCGACTAAACCACCTCCCTCGGCACCGAGGACACTAGCCTGGAACTGTTTCACACATTACTTCGGGCTAGGCCTTTGATATTACGCCGCTAGGGCAACCTCCGTGGGGAAATGCTGAGGATTAAGGCCGATCGAGGTCGACCTTTTTCGCCCGAAGAATGGCCTGGACGTAGTGCTTGACACAGTTCCAGTTGCCCTCTCCCTGGAGCATAGCTCCAACGATGTTGTTTGGGCTGACGATCACGCCGATCTCAGATGAAAGCGAGGCTCGGCGGACGTGCCAACGGTCGCACTGAAAGAAGGTGTGCTCGGACGTATCTGGGATGCCGGGGCAATACAGACAGTCCGGGCTGGCGACTTTGCCCATCCGGTGCAGATAGGCTCGGAAGTACCCGTGTCCAGAAAGAAACTGGGTCACGTAGTAATCGACCTCGCCGTGCTGCCGCTCCACCCATGGTCGGACGGAAGGTATGAGCTGGAAGGTCCAACGTCCCCTCGGCTCGGCTTCCCAGTCGCGCTGCCAGGAGTCGAAGCTGCGATCGCGCTCTTCCCTGGCAGCTGTTTCCCGGCCCACTTCAGGCCTCCTCCGGTAAATCGCCTGCCTCTCCCTCGCGAGGAAGAGGACGGGGATGACTCCGGCGATCACCGTCACAGCAGGCTCGGAGACTGTGCGGTAGGCCGAAGCGACCCGCAGAGCTCCTCGGCGCTGGACTCGGGCAAGCCGGTCTCGGAAGACTCGCTTCTCGAGTGCGTGAGCCCATACCTCCGCCCCGTACAGCATGACTGACTGGACGGCAGTCATGAGCAGACGGCGCTTGCAGGAACGAGGACCGCCGACATTGGGCATAAGCCTACCAAGGGCAGCGACACCCTTAGCGGCTTTGTCGGTGGCGCGCTGGATCTGCTCGCCGAAAGACAGTCTACTGTCGACCATGACTCCCAGGTACTTTGCAGCAGGCTTAGTCTCGAGTGTGACGTCACCTATCTGCACCGGGAAGTAGTGCAATAGTGGGGCTGCTGGCCCAATCAAACTTTGACAGGCAGTCAATTTTTTGACAGCTACTTCCGGTCACGTGACCGGAAGTGACGTCATCAGCTGTGACGTAGCTGTGACGTGTTTTTGGTGGGTATTTAAAGTTTAAATGCCCCTGCTGTGCTGGGTATTTAAATTTTAAATGTCCGGAAGTGGGTCAAGGTCGGTTGGGGATGTTTTTAAAAAAGATCTTGCATTTTCGGAAAATCCGAAAATGCAAGATAATTTTTGTTTCTTTTTACAAACTGTTGTTTTGTTGATTTTCACGTCTGTTAAAATACCATGTAAAAAATGGAATTGACAAATTAACAAGAAAATATCCTGCTACAAAGTATCCAAATAAAGATGCAATTACATAAACATAAACTTTAAAATATAGCGAATGTTCTTCCTTTTTATCTGTTAGCATTTCCTGAACAAGGTAACCAAAATTGTAACCACATAAAAATGAAAGTAGGCAAATAATAAATTTCGACGGGTTCACAAAAACCAAGTTGTAAAGTAGCGAATTTCTTTCTTCTTCCATTGTTGAATTTTTAGTCGAAACCAATTAATGATAACATTATTGCTTGCGCATCAGAACTAACAGTTGATGAAATTTCATTTACTTGTAGACTTGTAGTAGTTTCATTTGTAGTAGGTAATTGTTCGGAAGTTGGTGTAGATGTAGAAGAAACAGTATTATATTGAAGCTCAGAGTCCATGTGTGCTCGGGTAAAGAGCTGAAGCTTTAATGACGTGTGGTAGCCGTGTCCTACTGTGCATCAGGAGTTGTTGGTGGTGGGGGGTCGTTTGTTTCTTGCACTGAAATGTAGATGGAATCATAACTTTCTGGAGGATGTACTAAAATTTGTTGTATAGGATCTGCATCAATAGGAAAACTTTGCGTTTCAATGCAAAGTCCATCTTTAATAAAAGAAACATATAAAACAGAACTCATGTTTATTTAGATGTTTACTCTGCCGGTTCTACTAGCAAACTGATGTGCCAGTATCGGCGTTGCAACCTCCCTTGACATGTGCAGCTCGGAACATCTGCCCTCCCCCCACCACCATGAGAGACTCCTCGCAATTTTTGGATTTGTAGTGTTAGTTCTAACGTAGGTGTTGTAGGGTGAACATCTCAGTACTAAACAATTGTTTTTAACATTTGGCTTAAAATACTTATTTAACTTTGTACAAGTTACAATATTTTTAAAGATGCTACTTTATTATATTACTTTAATACTTAGCTATAATATTTAGTTAAAGAAATCGAAACTGTAGTTGCGATTAAAATAGAAACATGGTTTCTTAACATTTGCCTTAAAAAGATTTGTAACAAAATATCGTAAGAAAATTTTTACAACATATTTGAATTAATATGTTTGCAAACCCTATCATGCGAGTTTTAAAAGATAAACGAGACCGAGTGGGCCGGGTTTGACCTCGCATGCTTTCGCTTGTTGCCGACCAGTTAGCAATACAACTGGTTGACCTTGCGCCGCACTTTCGCTTGCGGCCGGCCGGCGAATACAGGTCGTCGTCCTTGTTGCATCACCCGGCACACCTGTCCTTGATTGCTTAACACACTCTACACTCTACACTCGACAAGTTATTCTTTCCTTTGCCACCGTCCTAACAACACCTACTTCAATTTCACAATGAACCGCTCCGAGTATACCGAGATTTGGTATAACTGGTTTTCCTATCTTCAACTGCTTGGGGTACGAATTATTCAATCGAACAACAATCGTGATTGGTATGATGTTACAACCACTATTGCTCGAAAACCTTTTCAGCAAGTTTGGAAAAACATTCTTACCGGCACCAAAATTCGCACCGAACCACCCAAAATTCGCACCAAACCACCTATATCACCTGTATCTTCAAACGTACCCCAGCAAAAATTTCATCTAAAAAAACTGAAACTTAACCGAAAATATGAAATCCTAAGACATTTATCTTCTTCTATTTTCATTTTTAATTCTGAAAAAACCAAAATTTATGTCATTGACATTCCCAAAAAAATTCCTATTCCCCTTAACCCTCGACACTTGATAATAAATAAAAAAGGTGCCAAGTTAAACATAAATATTACCGAGTAAAACCTTTTCCCACCTCCAAAGTCCACCCTGGTGCAAAAAAAAAGGCCCTTCTAAGGGCCGACCTAAGACTTTCAAATTTAGGCTTAAGTTTAAGCCTCAACCCTTGGTGACTAACAAGGGGTGGTTTGTGAAAGCCCCTATGGGACTTAGAGGTACACGGACCTCTTGTTAGTCACCAAACGTTAAGGCTTTAGCGAAAGCTCCCCGCTATTGACTCAACCTTTGGGACTTAGAGTTATGTGAACCGCTTGTTAGTCACCAAGGGTTGAGGCTTTAGCGTCCAACCCTTTGTGACTTAGTGGTACACAGACCACTTGTTAGTCACCAAGGGTTGAGGCTTTAGCGAAAGCCCCCCGCTATTGACTCAACCTTTGGGACTTAGAGGTATATGAACCGCTTGTAGTCACCAAGGGTTGAGGCCCTAACTTAAGCCTAAATTTGAAAGTCTTAGGTGGCCCTTAGAAGGGGCCGATTTTGCCACCAGGGTGGACTTTGATTGAGGAGGGGAAGGAATATAAGGTTTAATTTAATATATTTATTCTCAATTTTCCACCCTCCGCTGTTACTAGTAAAAATTTTGGATCTGTTGGGACAAGTGGTGGTTTGGTTTTTGGAGTTGTGAGGATATAAATTTTCGTCCTCTCCTCGTTGTAGACATAAATTTTGTTTTCTTCAATTCTGTACAGGCTATATTTTTTGTTTTTCTTTAATTCCTTTAGCCTGATGTTCTTTACTGGTGCGGGATGAATTGTTTGGGGGGTGGGGGTTTCTTTGATTGGTGCGGGTTGAATTTGTTGGGGGGTAGAAGAAGGGTGCAGTCCGCACAACTCCATCCAGTCTTCAGTTAAAATATCGTCACAAATTGGAGCGATCGGAATGTCTTCAATTTGCGGCGTTGATGTTTCTGTAACTGGTGTGGGATTCTGAAATAATTGGGGTTGATCTTCATTAAGAGCATCAGCTATTATTTCGTTAATGGAGGAGGAGAGGACGGGGAGAAGTTTGTTTTTTTTGAAGAAAATCGGTCGAAATAGAAGAAAGGTCAATAGATACCGGAATTGTAGTTGGTTTCTGCTGCAGAGGTTTCTGCAGCAGACTCAGGAGAATGGGGGTAGATGAAGAAGATGCAGAGGAGTTCATGTTGATATAAAAAGAATAATAAAATGGATAATATAATGAAATAGGAAAAATGGTTAAAAAACGTGGGAATGGATAGTAACAGCGATGGTGGCGAGTGGCAGAATAACACAAGGCGGGGCGAATGGGGTTCTTATAGGCAGCAGACACAACAACCTTGTAGTCAAGGTAAGTGAAAGCTGAGGCTAGCGACCAGGTCCAAGTAGGCCAGACGAAGTTGTGAGAGCGGTGGCTAGCGACCCGGCCAAGGCTACCGGCCCCGGCAGAGCGACACGTTGACCTACTAGTCAAGGCTCGCTAGCGAGGTCGAGTCTCGAGCTCGCTGATATAAGCAAGCGCGCAACGTTTCTCTTTGGCATTACGGTGAAGGTGTAACTGTCCGCTTACGTGGAGGGGTTATGCTGTAACGTAATGTTCGCCATGGTGTGTGGGATGGCTTATGTCAAGCACACACTGCGTTCGGCTATTGTGGGAGAGGCGCCCTCCTATAATAGTCGGTCGCAATGGCAATCCACCTACCTTTCCATTTCCTGCGTGGTTTAATTGTCAGGGTTAATATTACGGTGAGGTGTGTGAGTTCGCTTACGTGATGATCACACCGTAACTGTAATATTAAGTTAGGTGTAATATTATAGGGAGGTGTGTGAGTTCGCTTACGTGATGATCACACCGTAACTGTAATATTACATAGTATAAAGATAGAATAGGGGGAACGTTAGGTAGGGGTTAAGATATGATAGGGCGGTGAGGTGTGTGAGTTCGCTACGTGATGATCACACCGTAACCGCATGCATGATAGCATTTAAGGGGTAGCATAAGTTATAATAAAGTAGTATAGAAATAAAGTAGTAGAATAAGGTAGGGACCCCACGCTTCCCCACCCCCCTTTTTTTTATAATTTTTAAATGACCTTGACCTAGTTTTGATTGTTCTACTTTCGGACTTAGAATTATTTTAAATGACCTATTTTTTAGACTTAGATATTTTAATTTCAAAAGACTTACTTGTTTGACTTATATATTGATTGATTTTAAACTCTACTTTTGAGACTTAAATATTTTGTTAAAGTTTTAAATAACCTAAGATTTTAGTTTTTGTGTTGTATCTTTTATTAAATAATTATTATTTTTAACATTTGGGTTTTTGTAAATGTTTTAATTTCTGTTGATGGTGAGTTTAGTTTTCGCGTTGGTTATTAATATTTTTGAGTTTTTGCGTCATAACTTTTATACCGTTGGTTTAATCAAAAAATGTTACTGGACCTTTTTTGTTTGTCTTTTAATTCCGCTTAATTTGACTACCCGCACGATAGATTTGGAGCATTTTTGTTATATCCCCCCCCCCCCTCCCCCCGCGAAACCCCCCCCTCCCCCCCCCTCCCCCCCTCCCCCCCCCTCCCCCCCTCCCCCCCCCCCTCCCCCCCTCCCCCCTCCCCCCCCTCCCCCCCTCCCCCCCCCTCCCCCCCTCCCCCCCCCCTCCCCCCTCCCCCCCCCCTCCCCCCCCCTCCCCCCTCCCCCCCCCTCCCCCCCCTCCCCCCCCTCCCCCCCCCTCCCCCCCTCCCCCCCCCTCCCCCCTCCCCCCCCCTCCCCCCCTCCCCCCCCCCTCCCCCCTCCCCCCCCCCCTCCCCCCCTCCCCCCTCCCCCCCTCCCCCCCCTCCCCCCTCCCCCCCTCCCCCCCCCTCCCCCCCTCCCCCCCTCCCCCCCTCCCCCCCTCCCCCCCTCCCCCCCTCCCCCCCTCCCCCCTCCCCCCCTCCCCCCCCTCCCCCCCTCCCCCCCTCCCCCCCTCCCCCCTCCCCCCCTCCCCCCCCCTCCCCCCCTCCCCCCCCTCCCCCCCCCCTCCCCCGCGGAAACCCCACTCCCCCCTCCGGCAAAACCGGTTACTTGATTTCGTCGCCGTTCAACTTTAGAACTGCGTCGCCGTACACGATGGCAGTGGATATAACAAAAATGCTCCAAATCCATCGTGCGGGTAGTCAAATTAAGCGGAATTAAAAGACAAACAAAAAAGGTCCAGTAACATTTTTCGATATAACCAACGGTGTAAAAGTTATAACGCAAAAACTCAAAAAAAATGTACATTTTCTATTATTTTTTACTTCGTATATTTCTTAACTATAAAAATTAGGTCAAGGTCATTTCACTTTAAGCGGAAAAAAGAGAGGAACAGTGTTATTAATTAACACTGTTCCTCTCTTTTTTCCTAAAAGGCAGGGAAAGAAGTTCCGTTAATGTCTATTTTTTATGTGGCAGAATCATATCCATCATCATTATCTGTTTCGTTTTGAAAGTTGATGTAACTAACATCAACCCAAAGATAATGATATCCTTGTTCGAAAGCCATAGTATCAATATATGATTCCACTGTTGAAAACCAATTAGGATCTATTAAAGGGTTGATTGTAACCATGACAGTTTCTAATGTTAAATTTACCCACTTTCTCCAGTAACAGAAATTGCAAAAAAATTTACATTTTGAAGAAAATGGATTAAATTTAACATAAAATGAACATGTTGTACAGGAGTGCAATGAACATTGTAAGACATCCGGAAAGTTTCCATGCTGATGAGGGAAATGTTGTCTTTTACTTAATCCACGGTTTATATATATGCATTCCCCCCACCATAGAGTTCTTAAAAAGTGGGTCAAGGTCATCTGAAGATACCCTATGAACGGGAACAGAGCAGTAAGTGGTTAAAACCACAAACTGCTCTGTTCCCCGTCCCTATTTAATTTCTTTTATTGATATGTCTTTATAAACATATAATATATGTTTATAAACACATACATTTAACTTGATATTTAGCAAATGGGAAGAATCCACACAGCTGGCACAATTCTTGCGGTCTTGGTGTTTCCAGTTTGTATCCTATGATTCCAAATCGGTATATCATTTGCCTATGCAACGGTTCTCCCTCTTCGGCTGAAGGAAGAGCCTAAAAAAAAAAAATAGTTTAATGATATTTAATAAAATAATATATTGTAAATAGAAAAGAACAATACTGTTAATGAAAACGTACCCAGTCACATAGGGCACATATTTTCTCGCCATCTGCCAATTGAAACCAAATTTTGGTTTTAAATATACAACGTTTTCTTGTGCTCAGTAATGAGCTCGCTTTGCAAGATTTGCGGCAGCGGCTCTGACACCTCCCTAATTTGCCGAAGCATAGGGTTGTCTGAGCAGATCCGCTGCAAACATAACTCGTACAAGGAGCTCATTGTTATGGGCTGACTATGCTCACCTCACAGCCTTAAATACGTACCAATTCACCTTGATGGCAAAGGACAACGCCCTCCATTGGGTTAACCAGGTCGCCATAGGAGGCCGCCGCCTTGGACCGACAAACCAGGTCGCCATAGGAGGCCGCCGCCTTGGACC
>JAQJVK010000466.1:0-36024 GCA_035578135.1 Flexamia atlantica | reverse complement strand
AGAGGATTTTTAACTAAAAACAAAACCATCATGTTTGCATCGGATATAAGCTCAATTGTGGATGATTGTTTTGAAGAACTTTTAACAAAATTACAAGAACATGAAGGAAGAGGTTCTGGATGGAGTTTGTTAAGTATAACAAGCTTAGATGTGAGAGTTCATAAACATGGATATGGAATGAGAGGTAGTAGTTATATTGCTTTGCCAAGGAAGATTCGAGTAACCAAATCTTGTGTTAATGTACAAAATGAAAATGCTGAATGTTTCAAGTATGCAATGCTTGCAAAATATGTAGAAGATCATGTGGAACGACCGAGTAGAGCATACGATGAGGTTTCATATATGTATAACTTTCAAGGCATGACTTATCCTGTTTCAATTCAAGACATATCAAAATTTGAAAAGAAAAATCCTTTTGCATCTGTAAACATCTTTGGCTTAGATTCATCCAACAATGTCTATCCCTTACGTATAACACCCACCGAACGCAGAGATCATACCGATTTATTATTAATAACAAAAGGTGATATTTCACATTATGTATATATTAAAGATTTCGAAGCTCTAGTTTGCAAACAGTTATCAAAACATAAAGTAGAAAAAACCACTTGTAAAAGATGTTTTTGTTTTGTAAACAAACCATTAAGAAGAGGTGGTTCAGAATGGTTGATGGAACATCAAAAATTATGCAATGGAAACTATGAAGTAAGAATTAAATTACCACATCCTAGCAGATCACAAGTAAAATTTGATAAAGTTATCCAACAATACAGAATTCCCGTTGTAGTGTATGCAGATTTTGAATCTTCATTGCTTCCACTTGAACAAGAAGAAGGAGAGGAAATTACAAGCAGAACAAAGTATCAACTTCACAAACCAAACAGCTACTGTTTAATAGTAAAATCCACTCTGCCTGAAGAACATCTTCAAGAATATGGTTTGACATCTACACCAAAGATTTATCGTGGAGAAGAAGCAGCTCGATACTTTGTTGATGATTTATACGACATCGCTGGGAAAGTGGAAGCAATGTATAGCAATGTGGTTCCTATGTCACCTATGACACCGGAAGAAATTTATCTTTATGATTCGACAACAACATGCTATTTGTGTAACAATCAATTTACAGAAACTAAAGTTAAAGTTCGCGACCATGACCATCTGACAGGAGCCTACAGAGGTGCAGCTTGCAACGGATGTAACATCAACTACAAACTACCATCTTTTATTCCCGTGGTTTTTCACAATCTTAGCGGATACGATGGACATTTTATCATTCCCGAATTAGCAAGAGACAACGGTGAAATAGACGTTATAGCACAAACTATGGAAAAATTTATAAGCTTTTCAAAAAAGGTGGGCAAAATTAAACTTAGATTTGTTGATTCTTTTCGATTTATGCCTTCCAGTCTTATGAAACTTTCTGAAAATTTAAGAAGACAAAATTTAATAGAAACAAGCAAAATTGTACCTGCAGAAAAAATGGATTTGGTTCTTCGGAAAGGAGTTTTCCCGTATGATTACATCGATGGACTACATAAATTTCAAGAAACGTCACTTCCTCCACCAGAAGCTTTCAAAAGTAAACTTACCGATTTGGACATTTCACCTGAAGACTATCAACACGCATGCAGAGTTTGGGACGAATTGGAAATGAACACTCTGGGAGATTATTCTGACTTTTATGTAAAACTTGATGTGACCCTTCTCTGCGATGTGATGGAAGAATTTAGAAACACCTGCTTTGAAGCTTACGGATTAGACCCTCTTCATTCTTATACTTCTCCAGGACTAGCTTGGCAAGCTATGCTAAAAGAAACAAAGTGCAACCTTCAATTATTAACAGATATTGACATGGTGTTGATGATCGAATCGGGCGTTAGAGGTGGATTGACCCAAAGTGTTACTAGACATGTTAAAGCTAACAACAAATATCTTCCAAACTACGATAAAGAAAAACCATCAGTGTTCTTGGGATATTTCGATGCCAACAATTTATACGGATGGGCCATGTCTAATCCACTTCCTTTTGGAAACTTTGAATGGGTTAATCCAGACTCTATTGGTGATATTTCGCAAATTTCAAAAGACGGAGACACCGGATACATATTGGACTGTGACTTTGAATATCCAGAACACTTGCATGATTTTCATTACGATCTTCCACTCCTTGCAAAAACAGAAGTTTCACCAATTGGCAAACATCCAAAATTAATGATGACTCTTGAAAATAAACAAAGATACGTAGCTCACTTTTGGGTTGTTCAACAAGCACTCCAATTGGGTTTACGTATAACCAAAATTCATAGAGTTTTAAAATTTTCCCAATCTTGCTGGTTAAAACCGTACATTGATTCAAACACCAGAAGAAGAGCAGCTGCAACATCAACATTTCAAAAGGACTTTTTTAAATTAATGAATAACGCGATATTTGGAAAAACATTGGAAAACAAAAGAAAACACAAAAATGTTAAATTAATTACAGATCCTATAAAACTAGAAAAACTTGTACAAAAACCAAACTTTGAAACATCCGTTATCATCAATGAAAACCTTGTGGCAGTATCTATGAAGAAGACAAGTGTGAAAATGGATCGTCCGTTGTACGTTGGAATGTCAATCTTGGATATTTCCAAAACCCACATGTACGATTTCCACTACAACAAAATGGTCGCCTTCTACGGTAGAGATAACATCGGAATCGCCTACATGGACACGGACGCTTTCATCTACTGGATTCTTACTGAAGATATGTATTTGGATCTTCGAACATTTGTTCACAAAAATGAATTTGATTTTAGTGACTATCCAAAAGATCATTTAAATTATGACAATGATCGGAACAAAAAGAAACTTGGAAAATTTAAAGACGAAGCAAATGGAATTTTACTGAAAGAACTTATTGCACTAATGTCAAAATTGTATTCACTACAATTGGATAAAGAAGAAAACAATATTATTAAAAAAGCTAAGGGAGTAAAAAGTTTGTATCTTAAGAAGAATGTAAATTTTGAACACTACAAGCAATGCTTATTTGAAGAAACGACTATAACTGCAAAATTCAACACCATCAGAAGTTTCAACCATCAACTGTACAGCGTAACAGAAGTGAAAAAAGCACTCTGCTCCAATGATGACAAACGACACATTCTTCCAGACAAAATTCACACTCTACCATTCGGCCACTACTCTCTCAATCCTATCAATGAGTAAAAAGAAAAAGAAAAAAAGAAAAAAATAAAAAAAATAAAAAAAGAAAAAAGAAAAAAAGAAAAAAAAGGGGAAATCACAGCATGCTCGCTGTGATTTCCCCTTTTTTTAAAATATGTTGAAATGACCTTGAACTATAAAAGCGGATGCAGAAAAAGAAACACTCAATACTAACTTGACTTTGTTAGTAAAATCATCATGACAGACTTAAAGGAAAAGATTGTTAATGAACTTCATAAACCTGCAAGAATAAAGTTTCCACGACGAAATACTGTTGTAAAAGGAATAAATGATTTATATCAAGCAGATTTAATTGAAATGCAACCGCATAGTAAAATAAATAAAGGATTCAAATACATACTTACGATTATTAATTGTTTTACTAAAGTTGCTGATGCTTTGCCATTAAAAGACAAAACTGGTAACAGCATAACAAAAGCTATGGAAGTAGCTATAAAAAGAGATAAAAATAAAATTAAACATTTACAAACTGATGATGGGAAAGAATTTTTTAATAAACATTTTGCCTTGTTAATGAAAAAATATAACATAAATCATTATTCCACAAATTCTGAGAAAAAGGCAGCTATAATTGAAAGATTTAATAGAACCTTAAAAGGTGCAATGTATAAAATGTTTTCGAAAAGAGGTTCTTACGTATGGGTTGATATCTTACCAAAATTAATAAGCGATTACAACAACAAGTTTCATAGAACTATCGGTATGGCACCTAACAAAGTGAATAAGAAAAACGCTAAACTAGTTTTACAACGAATTAAAAAGAATACACAGCCAAAAGCGGAACAAAGAAAACCAAGAAAATTTAATGTTAATGATAAAGTTCGAATTAGTAAATACAAAGGAGTGTTTACTAAAAAATACCTGCCCAATTGGACAAACGAAGTTTTTACAGTGTATAAAGTACAACCTACTGTACCGGAAACTTATATTTTAAAAGATAACAAAGGAAATTTGTTACAAGGCGGTTTTTACGGACATGAATTGTTAAAGTCAACAGTAGGCGATGTTTATCTTGTTGAAAAGGTGTTGCAAAGGAAAAAAGACCAAGTTAAAGTACGTTGGTTGGGGTTTGATAAAACTGAAGACTCGTGGATACCTATAAAAGATTTGATTTAGTTTTAAATCAACTTATTTACTCTTCTGCCTTTGAATAAGATGGAGATTGTTCACCATAAAGATAAATTTAATATTAATAACATTGATGATTTAACCGTAGATAACGTTAAAATCAACAATGGTAAACACGGCAGTTTATTTCCAAACACTGTACGATGTATAGTCAGCGGTCCTTCAAACTGTGGCAAAACTAACGTTGTGTTTAACTTAATTACAAACACAAAAGGATTGCGATTTAATAACCTATATATTTTTTCAAAGTCCTTACATCAACCAAAGTATCAATTGTTGGAAAAGATCCTGACTGATGTGCCCGATGTTAACTATTACAAATTTAATGCTAGTGACAGTGTTATGCAACCAGACCAGGCTAAGCCGTATTCTGTATTTGTATTTGATGATGTATCTAGTGAAAATCATGATACTATTAGAAACTATTTTGCCATGGGAAGACATAATAATATTGATAGCATATATATCGGACAAACATATAGCAAAATTCCAAAACAACTAATTAGAGACAATGCAAATATTTTAGTTTTATTCAAACAAGACGATACAAACCTAAAACATATATACAACGATCATGTAAATGCTGATATGTCATTTGATAAATTCAAAGAGCTTTGTGGAAAAGCTTGGGCGGAAAAATATGGATTTTTAGTAATTATGAAAGATAAAGCTATAACAGATGGTCGTTACCGCATAGGTTTTGATAAATTTGTTTTAATACATTAATTAACAACATTATCGTACAAGTCTTCATGGTGTAAACATGGTTAATCAGGAAAAGCTATTAAAAGAAATAAAATCACTTAGTGATTCTATTAGACATAAAAACAGAGCGTTAAGATTAGGAATAAGTGAAAGAGAGAAATTTCTGGAATCAACATTTAAACCTATTACTGAGCCATTAAAACAATTAGGACAAAATGTTAAACATTCAACATTTAATTTTTTTGGAGATGCTATTTTACCCATTTCAAAATTTGAACAAAAAGAAGAATATGAAAGTGATACAAGTTTTACACAACAAGGAGAAACAACTGAAGAAGAAAGCGAACTAGGTGAAGAAACGGATGTTTTAACAGAAAAAGAAGGTCTTTCTACAAGCGAAGAACAACAAGAAGAAGAAGAGCCTATTAATCCATCCAACTTGAGCAAATTGGGCTCGGATATCGCGTATAAAGGGCCGCTTGCAAGACAATTTGTATTAAAAATGTTACATTCTGCACAACCAACTCGAAAATATCATACTTTTGGTGCTAGAATAGAAGAAAATGGGCTAATGATTGGAGATAGCAAACTTGATGTAGACGAACATGACAATATTATTATAAATAATAAACAATACAAGGGTACAAAAGGATTGTTTGAACTTATTTTTAAGCCGAAACCTAATAAATATACTAAAAAGGATTTAAACATTTTTAAACAAATATTGGAGGATACAAATGCGCATAAGAAAAATTATTCTAAAAATTTTAATGTTCATAGAAATGCATCAGAAAAATATAAAACTATTATTGCTAAACTTTTCCCACCAAAAAGAAGGGAACCCATAAAAAGAAAATCATTATCTTCTGCTGAAATAAATATTTTACATAAAAGAAGAAAAACAAATCAATCAAGTTTATCAGGAAAAGGATTATTAAAAAACTTGTATGATACTAATATAATATACTACAACGATATAAACAAATTGGTTGACAGAATGAAGTTGATATATGAAGCTAAACAAGCCGGACATAGTGGTTTAGAAAATGAATGGGTAGCTTTGGTCGGCGAACTGCGAAATCGAGGAGTAATTGCATAAAAAATATGAGTATATATAATACAAGTATAACTGATTAAATATTCAGTATAACCATGAGTGTGGATAAGTTTGGACGGTATTCCGAAACTGGAAGCAAATCAGGATCTTATGGAAAAAGAGGTGGTTTACCACTAACATCCGATGGAGATTATGATATAAATAACAAACGTTTAAAGTTTGTAAATGATCCAAAAGATGAAAATGATGCGGTAAATTTTAAAACTTTAAGAAGTGAAACATTACCTAGCTTAAAGCTTCAAAATGAAGTGTATAACGCTAATTTTTATAGAATTGTAAATCTTCCAAAACCAATAGATAAGAATGATTCGGTAAATAAAGAATATTTAATGTGGTACATAAACCAAACCTTACGATATGATCCTAGGAGTAATAATAAAGTATATGATGCAAAAGATCTTAGAATAGCCAATATAGCAGATCCTATTAATGATCAAGATTCAGTTACAAAAAAGTATTTACATTCAGTCATCCCTGAAAAAACAGATAAATTTTCCTTTTACAACTTTGTAATACATGATATTGGAGACCCTAAAGATATGAAAGATGCTGTAAACCTTCAATATCTTACAGATCATTGTATTACGCATGATATTAATACAATTGATTGCAAAAATAAAGTGTTAACTAACGTTAAGGAAGGAACTGCAAAATCACATGCAGCAACAATAAGTCAAATAATGAAATTAAAAGATAAGAAATGGGATGCTGATGCAAAAATAATTACTAATGTTAAAAAAGGGTCGGATGAAACTGATGTAGCAACAATTGGACAAGTTCCTGTATTACAAGAAGGCGGCCGACAAGCCTTTGATTGCAAAGGGAAACCACTAGTCAATGTTGCAGAAGGAATAAGAGACAATGATGTAGTTACAGTAGCACAAATGCATCAGAATGGACACATATACTATAATCTTTTTCTAAGAAAAGATTTAAATAAGCAGTCTTTTTTTTGTGAAGACTTGCGATTGACTAGCTTAAAAGACCCTATTAATTTTACTGATGCTGTTAATGTAAATTACATTGTAAGACTCTTAAGTGTAGTATTATATGATATTTATAACACAATAAAGCCCATAAAATCTGATCAAAAATTAAATTGGGTTAAAAAGAATGTTATGGAAAAATATTTTTTAAATAAGGAAAATGATACTTTAAGAACTTCTAAAGGTGATGATGATGAAGAAGATACAATCCTTCCACAAAACTGGAAAAAAATGTTTTACCCATAAACAAACATACTTATAAATAAACAATGTCAAAGGATAAGTGCATCATTCATTATAAAGCATTTATAAAATAAACAAGTATCGACATTTCCTTTCACTATAAAAGACCATGTTGAAAGTTCAACGCATCAGTCATAATCGACACGTTATAAAGAGAGGAAGAGGAATAGCATCAACAGCACTTTCTCTTATTACTAAGCCGGTTGGAGCTATAGTTAATAAAGCTATCGATTTATTACCTGTAGAACTACATTTACCAGGAGGTTATCAATATTGTGGTCCTGGAACAAAATTGAAAAAAAGACTCGCTAGAGGAGATCTTGGAATAAATAAACTTGATCAAGCCTGCAAACAACACGATATAGCATATTCAAAGTTTGCAGATACTAAAAATAGATCAATAGCGGATAGAGCACTTGCTGAAAAAGCTTGGCAAAGAGTAACATCCAGCGACGCTAGTATCGGTGAAAAAGCAGCAGCTTTAGCGGTATCAGCAGCAATGAAGGGTAAAACGATGTTTGGAGGTGGAAAGAAGAAAGGAGGTGGAAAAAGAAGAAGAAAACCTGCAAAGAAACGTGGAGGAAATATAAGAAGAAAACGACGATCCACCGCAGGTAAAAATAAAAAGAAACAAACAATATGGTCAATGATAAAAAAAGGAGGAGGATTATACCTAAGACCGTATCGTGTGTATTAAACAGAAAAAAACAATTACTAATTCCAAATAAAGAATTAACAGATAAAGAATTAATTACTTATGTTTCTTGTTTAAAAATTCCATTTTTTAGAGGAGTGTTTATGAAAGATGCATTACCTGTTAAAATATGGAAAAATGAAACCGGAATAGTAAATTTAGATAATAGTAAAGGATCAGGCACTCATTGGGTATGTTATAAGAAACTAGGATCAACTATTTACTACTTTGATAGTTTTGGTAATCTTCCACCACCAAAAGAACTACAATATTACTTTAAAACAGCTAAAAATGTACTATACAATTATAAAAGAGAGCAACCTGATGATACGGTAATCTGTGGACATTTATGTTTAGATTTTTTAACAAAAAGTGTTAGTCAACTTTAAGATGTCTTCCTATACAGTATCATTAACTGGAACTTCATCTACTTTGCGAAGTGTTCTTTTCCCTGCGTTACGTTTGGAAAAAGATAAATTATGGGAAGCCGCATTATTAGATATAACAACTTATAATTCTATTCCCAACGTTACTGAAAATGTTAATGACAAAATACATTATTACAAAACAAAAGATAAAAATACAAACAAATATTCAGATATACAAGTATTTAGTTTACCCACTGGAGCATATGAAATTGATGATATAAATGAAGCGATACAAAATCATATGGGAAAAGATAATATAACAATAAAAGGAAATAACAATACTATGAAAGCTGAAATTAAATCTAAATATTATATAGATTTTAGCAAAGAACATTCAATTGGTAGTTTATTAGGATTTCCTAAAACAACAAAAATTTTAGAACCTAATATTAACCATTCAGGTGCTAGAACTGTAACAATAATGAAAGTTAACAGTATAGATATTACATGTAATATTATACATGGTTCTTATAGAGATGGTGAAAATACTCATATATTGCACACATTCTATCCAACGGTCGCTCCGGGTTTTAAAATTGTGGAAAAGCCACAAAACTTGGTGTACCTACCGTTAAACACCAGTTTTATTTCAGACATTGTGGTGAACATACTAGATCAAGACGGAAATCATATTGATTTTAGAGACGAACCTATAACTATACGAATACATATAAAATCAACCGTATAACAATGGGGTTATCATTTAAAAAGAAAGAGCTGACTGGTAAACAAGTCAGTAGCACTTCAGCTATAGAAGGATTAACAAGTGATAACATTCGTTTTCTAGAAGAAATTGGATTAAAACTTATTAATAATGGAAATATTGGATATAGCGCAGGGTCCGACATTCGACGAAACCTTATGGGAAAAGGAATATCATACGCACAACCCTTACGCTTCATCAAAATTAAATAATAATGATGAAATTAGAATTCCCATACAACAACAGGATATTTATACACTTCCATGTGAAAGTTATTTGTATATCGAAGGAAGAGTAACAAAAAAAGATGGAAGCACTGCAAGTACTGTTCCGTTCATAAATAACCCCATGGCATATTTGTTTGATGAAATAAGATATGAAATTTCCGGAGTTACAGTAGATTCAACAAAAAAGGTGGGAATTACAAGTACATTAAAAGGATTAGCATCTTTAACACCGAGTGAAAAAAATATGCTGGCCGCCGCAGGATGGGTAGCACCCGATTCCAGTACAATCACTCCAAACACTTCAGGCAATTTTGACTTTTACATTCCTTTAAGATTACTTTTAGGCTTTGCCGAAGATTACCGAAAAATAATAATAAACGTAAAACAAGAATTAGTTTTGTTAAGATCATCAAACGACAAAGATATTATTCAAGCAACTGATGGAACAACGGAAGCTACTTTAGAATGGAAAATGCAATTAGACAAAATTGTTTGGAGAGTACCGCATGTACGGTTAAACGATCAGAATAGAATTTCATTATTAAGAACTTTAAAATCAGATCGTGATATCGTAATACCATTTAGAAGTTGGGAGTTTCATGAATATCCGGTTTTACCGGAAACACAACGTCATACATGGACTGTAAAAACTTCTACTCATTTGGAAAAGGCAAGATATGTAATATTTGGATTACAAACAAAAAGAAGAAACGAAATAACTAAACATGCTGGTGAATTTGATCATTGCAAACTTACAAATTTTAAGGTGTTTCTAAACTCACAATTCTTTCCATACGACAACTTCAACATAAACTTTACAAAAGACAGGTTTAGCGTTTTGTACGATATGTACGCAAGATTCCAAAATTCATATTATGGAAAAACAAACACACCTTTATTAACGCCAAACCAATTTAAATCTAACTATCCGATTGTTGTAGTTGATTGTTCAAAACAAAACGAATCTGTAAAATCTTCCAGTGTAGATATAAAAATAGAAATGGAATTTGAACAAAATGTACCCAAAGATACATCTGCTTATTGTTTAATTTTACATGATAAAATTGTTACATATACACCTTTAACAGGAATTGTAAAAGCAGTTTTGTAAAATGAAAAGGAAAAAAAAAATACCCCCACCACTCGGTTATAAAAGCAGGAGCGGGAACGAAAATTGTTTAGTTTACTGTCTACAGTTGTATGGGTAACATCGTCTACAGCATTATAAACAAAATGAGTTCTTTATCAGTTGTACAAGACGTTTCCGAAACAGCACCTTTATTGGAAAATGATGATAAACATTTTGAAGAAAATATTGTAAAGGAAATTGATGACTTTTTAAAGTTTGGAAAACAAAATAAAAAGTTGGAAAATAATAAAACAAACGTAAGAAAGAAAAGAAAACTTGAAGAAAATATTCCACCAAACATTTTAACTGAAGTTTTCCTTCGCATCTTTTATCCTATTTCATCTTGCATGAGTAAAAGTGTGTCGATAGGATTGGTAAAATCATTAGACTACTCTCCCGCAGTAATACTAAGCCATGGAACAAAGATGGTTTTATTTTCAGAAAATGCTTGGGATTCCTTTTTAAAACATCTACATCTTATTGAATGTTATTTAGCCAACAGTTTCTTTGGAAGAAAAACTAACATTCGACTTTTGGATTGTGACAATGAAATTGACATTATTAAACATCGTGGTCAACAACAAGTAAGAATTAGAGACTCGACACAATTTGAAAATAAAATTCTTCTAACACGTGAAGAATTTTACATTTTAAACTATGCAACATCACCTATTACCAGGTATATGAAACAACTAGTATTTTCAAGCTCTGTTATTAAGGAATATCTGGTAGATGCATGCGAAAAACAACCAGAAAGCACTTTACAATACGGACCAATAGATACATCCATCTTTAATAGAATACCTCACGAAGTGGAAATGTGGAGGCAGTTAAGAAACTTTGAACCTTTTATTGAAGTTGCAACGGAGGCTACAGAAGAAGAAACCAACAACAACAACAACAGTACAGAAGAAGAAACCACCAACAACAATAATACAGAAGAAGAAACTTTGCTAGGTTAAAACTACAATGTAATTTAACAAAAGAATAAACCGTGGGGTAGGCCTACTGGGGATGGTGCCCACGTTAAACATACACCAACGCGCCTACAACTGTACGGCCTGGTTTATATATATATATCTAACCTACCGTGGTGTGGAAAACAGTTGATCAGCAGACACCATGATGAGCAGACAGGATGAAGAAATGGCAGCAAAACCTTGTGTAATTGAATTTCAAGCATTTCGCGGAAACGATGATAGATTTATCATAAAAGAATTGGTAATTTTGGATTTGCTTACACAAGTAGCATACCCGTTTTTATTTGAAGCACCGTGTTCTGTCCATGAACTAAAGTCAAAAGCTAAAATAACAAACAGATGGCTAACAAATAATTTTCATCATATCCATTGGTATGAAGGTTTCCTACCGTACAACAATGTACACAAAATTATGTTTCATTTTTGCAAACAATTTACACACATATATACCAGAGGATTGGAAAAAAAGAATTGGATACGACAGTACACAAACAAAGAAGTTTTAAACATAAAAGTGGACAAAACATTTCACTTTGATGCTAGAAATATTTGTGTTTCTACAATAAATCCGAAACACAACCAATCTCAATGCGCATTACAAAACGCGTATCACTTGGCTGCTTACTTACAACAACAAACGGAAGAATGTAGTGGGGGTTCCGAAGGTTATATAAACGAAGAGGCAACACACCCCGAGTATCAGTCTAACTCCATACTCCGAACAGACAACATCTCCTGTGAAGGATGGCATCACAACAGTTTCTCCAATGTTTAGTTGAACAATTCAACTTGCATTCAAAATCAAATACTCTAATTATCAAGAAATGTTCAGAATTAAAAGAACAGAAACATTATATTGTTCATGAAATGAAGAAAATTGATACAACGCATGGAGACGCAGTCGTCGCATCTTTATCCGATGCACCATATACACCGGGTGATGAACCAAAGTTTCAAGTATATCTTCCAAAACGATTCGTCCAGTTGCTGCAAAATGAAGATCTGCGGGAAATTCAACCAGGATCATTATATTTGGTGTCACACGGAATGAGCGGAAACAACTCTACGGAACTAACTCTGCACATCGCACAAAAATAACATTGTAAAAAAAAAAATGTTTTAAATAAAAAGATAAAAAACAACATATCAGTATATGTTTTTATATACTGATATGTTGTATTTTTTTAAAACCTTAAACGGATGACCTTGAACTTTTAATCGATAGTATTATTCGATTATTTTATTCGATAGTATTATTCGATTATTTTATTCGATAGTTTTATTCGAATACTTTACATAAATACGAAACTTTAACGTTGAGAGGCTCAGTTCTGTTTAAGACAAGCTACAACCAACATGTCATCCAAAAGAAATAATCTAACACTTATAACTTATTGTTGCAAAGAAAAATGTTTTAGAATACCTGAAGATCAAGTTGACGGAAAAGCTTGTACAAAATGTAATTCTTTCAGCTATTGTAAATGTAGTTGCAAAACATATCAAAAGAACCGGTTGGATAAACTAGAAGAATTGCAACATCGACTCGGTCTATTGTGGCAACGATTAAATTCAAAGTGATTAAACAAACACCTGCCATTACCCCCACCACTACCCCCACTACCATCGGAGGTACCTGCAGCACCGGCTTTGCAATAGTCATTCCTGCTACACCTCTCGTCGAGTAAACAACTCTAGTCATGTCTCTCAACATTCGCGGGATTCACTACAACACTATCAATCTTACAACCTACAAGGATTTGGAAATTTTTAGTGAAGAACTAAAACAACTTATAACCACTGGGTTTGGTTTATCTTTAGAACTTTATGCAACAAACAATCAAAACGAAAAAAATGTGTTTTTGCCAACTTACAACAACAAGAAGAATGAAAATAAACAAGAAATTTCAGCACCGACAACAACTTACTTTTCAAATTTGGGAGCAAACTTTACTAACTTGTAAAATAATACTTTTGTAAAAAAACAAATAAATAAAAAAAGAAAATATCTTGCATTTTCGGATTTTCCGAAAATGCAAGATCTTTTTTAAAAACACCCCCAAAAGACCTTGACACACTTCCGGCCATTTAAAATTTAAATACCCAGCACAGCAGGGCATTTAAACTTTAAATACCCACCAAAAACACGTCACAGCTACGTCACAGCTGATGACGTCACTTCCGGTCACGTGACCGGAAGTAGCTGTCAAAAAATTGACTGCCTGTCAAAGTTTGATTGGGCCAGCAGCCCCACTATTGCACTACTGATGTATTTAACTTTATATTCTATAGGTAACTTTATATCCTACTTTTCTCTGCAGGCTTCTCTACAGTGTTACTATAGTAAAAAGTAAACAACTGGCGTCCATGACTACAGTTGGTTCTTTTTCTTCCTGGTGAGAAAAAGACCTTCTTTAGCCCCGAAACACATGTGATAAAAACTGCCGTTTTCGAAACGAAAAACGAAAAATATGTTATTGTATCCGATAAGCTACTCCAGTATTGTATTTATACGGTTTTTTAGGCTATTTAATTAAACAGAACACGTACTTTAAATTACTTTCAATACCCTCTATCCATTCTGATACTACGTTTTATGAGCATAAGTTTAATTTTATTAAAGAAAATATTCATTTAACATAAAAATTCGATACGACATAGAAAAAGTACAAATAGTCTTACTAAAAATAGATTACACTCTAATGTTTAGTGAACTTCTTTTTCTGACTACTTGTCAGAAAGGTAAAAACACTTTAGCACTCCAAAAACCTACGAGGAATGCGGTTTTAAAGTTACCAAAATACTATACTCGGGGACAAAATATTACAACTGATAAACAATATTTAAGTTTTAATAGAATCTTTAAATCCGAAAACACACTTTCTATCTACTGTTTCATATTACAATTCGGAAAGTTTGTTTGATGCATGGGCTGCAAAAAACAAACTGCAAAAGTGATAAAGTTGGATGCTGAAGCCATCGAGGCCGAAACCCTACAACAGTTCGAGTCCGTTATGACAAACCACAATGGAAACTATTTTCAAATCCATAAAACTTGTAATTGGCTTTCCCTTCGACTTTTCTTAGAGGTTTGTTTTTAAATTTCCATGACCTTTTGACTTTTGACTCCATGATGGATTAAACTTGATGGTTTAAAACCATCAAAATATCCTTTGCCGTTGTTAAACTAATATTTGTTAGGAACGAATGTTTGAGGTTCTCATGTTCCGTTTAAAGGTCAGAGAGTTCGGCGCTGCTTAAAAGGACATGTATGAAAAGTTTAAATGCACTAGACTCCTTCTTATCCTGCCTCATTTTAACCTGACATCTGTTTAACTTGGCTTCACTCCATGAATCTGGCATTTTTTAATTTGACGAATATTATAAACACATTGGTTTATCCAGATGTAATGGGCAGAAAATGGATGGTACTGGGTCGACAGTTCTCGTGAGAAAGGTTAAAACCAGTAATCAAGCTGTTAGTCATCAGTATTGGCTTAACTTATTCAGTATGCATTAAATTCAATTCAGTTCATTTCTACACAGAAAAAGTTACAATAATGGGCCTGTAAGTCAAAAATTGACTTATCGACAGGGGCCTGTTAATTAGAGAAAAAAATACATTATGATATATTTCATGTTTTATGACACTATCTGGGCATGAAACCATCAAAGAAACATACGATGTTCTGTTTAACATTCACAATTATGTGTATGAAGAGCCCCTGATGGTGGGATATTTGTCTTTCTGTCTAGGTTATGGTAACCCTGCGACGGCAGTCATTGAAGCTTCACAGGCTTCATTGATACGGCACTGACAAGATGGCGAAGAAATAAAAAGTTTTGTGGAAGTCTAATTAGAAATTCTCAACTCTGACGTCCTATATTCGATGTAAAAGATTAGAGAAAATCATCATCCCATCTGAAGAACATGTGCACATAATAACCATAAGTTTGATTATTTTATTAACCATTAGAGGTATAATTTAACATCTTTTAGGGAACTTTAAATGGTTCCCTAAAAGACTTTAAACTTTAAACTTTCATAGGGATCTTTTTAAATTATGTGAATTTAAAATCCAGGCCTGATTAAGTAAGAAATTAAAATAGTGTATTTCATTACTAGGGCCGCTTTTCGTAAAAGGTTAAGTTTTACAAAAAAGTGTCCGAGTAACGAAAAGCAGCTTTAGGCCCGTGTGATGAACTATATTTTTCGTTTTACCGCTCAGTACAACAGGCTATCTACTTAAGAAAACCAAAATATTACCTTTAAAACGTCTCCCAAAGATGCTTCCATCGTGTTCTTGCTAATAGAAACAATCAGCTGATTGTCTGTTTCATTCGTGTTAGGTTAGACTGACAACAATGAACAACTATCGATGTATCGAAAGCATTGAACTATCGATTGGTGAAGTGAGCGATTTTCACAAATCGATTAACCGTCAACAATGCAACAATGACTACAACTGATAATAAAAACCGATAACCACTCTCGATGCAATCGATAGCTTACCATCGACGCTGACTTACACACGTTTGCACTTTTATTATATTATAAACGAACAGCTGACGTCCTCGACTACAGCTGATTGTTTTCTCCTTAGAGAAACAGCTCCTTTAGCCTCGCAACTTATGTTATAAAAACTGTCGTTTTCGCTGCGGTATAACGAAAAAGTTAATTTAATTATTGAAAATCCAATCTACGCAGTATTAAAGAGTTAAGGGACGAACGCTCCATATTGTAACTGGAGACGAGAAATGGTATACTACGTTACTAGGCCGAAAAGAACTGTTTTACCGGACGAGCATGATAGTTCCCGTGCGAGCCAGAGGCGACTGCGGGATTTTCATGCGAGTACGGTAAAACTTACCGGGCTTGTGACGTACGATACTTTATATGATAAATCATACTACTCAGAAAACATATTTAATTATAACTGATTTTTTGCATAAACCTCTACGTCTCTCAATTCTTCAAACCTAGCTTACAATAAACAAACATTTGCTGCTGCTACTAGTTCTGCTACTACATTCCTCTAAAGTAACCGATAAAAAATGCATTAAACGTCGGTTTGATCCAATCAGCTGATTGTTTTGATTGTTTACTTCCGATTTCCGTTTCCGAGTACTCGGTATATGTTAATGAATTGATTGTGCAATGCACCGTAAATTTTCCGTGAAGTTATCGGCAAAGAGTAACATTCCAACCAAGAGTAAGGCACAGAAAACAGATGGATCTGTGTAGTATGATGTTAAATATTTTTTTTGGGTTATTAAGGAGAGATATTTAAATCACTTTATAATTATATTTTTTTAACCCCTTTAACGCTTGTAATTACCCTTTAATGGAATAAATTGGGGTCCCCAGATAGACACTTTTCTGTTATTATCTTGCACGTTTTCTTCATTTCTCGCCCTTTTTACCAAACAAAAACATCCGGGCACCTTGAATGTTTCCTGAACTTCCAGAAATCGTCTTGCGAAAATGTTATCTCATGCCACTGCACTCTCTGTGCTCATTGACAGGAAAAGCCTGTTTAGACTTTAATATCAGTAATGTTGCAGCGGTCCACAGCAACGCCCGCTTCATACGATTACCTCCAGTAAACAAACTGATTAGTGTGTTGCATCGCAGTAAACGTTCTAACCCTGTTGCGCAGTTTGTATAGGCTGATGCAAATCACAAGGCCCGGACCGTCCGTAAGACTAATGTTAATTTTAGCATTGGGCTTATGCATGGCGTGAGCCTTGTTATTTAATTCGAACTATAATGCGCTTAGCATTCATGCTTTCATCTATAACTCCTTCATTTAATTATAGCATTAATATTTTTTACTACTTGAAAATAATTGAAATATGATATATTTTAATAGCTGTATTGGAAAACGGATGATGTAGCCACAGAAATAGGTGGGCCTGAATTTAATGAGTTTTCTGGTTTGAAAGAGGACATTTTATAAGTAGTAGTACCTGGTGGACCGAGCCTTGCTCGGTGTTATTTCATGTTTACCAGTTCATCCAGTTCCTATAAAATATTTCAATGTCATAAAATTGATAAATAGAAACCTTTTTAATTGCTCCATGGACTCTTCATCCCACTTGCTGTATTTTCCCTTGATGGCTGTAGATTCCAAACAGCTGTTATGATTTCTTCATTTGTTTACACTTTCCTTGTTTAATTTCGTTGCTATCACGGCAACCCATAAGGCCAATCTTAAAATTTTAAAACTTTAAAATTCAATTTATTACGTTATTAGATTTTCTCTGGCCAAGTAATCTGCATAAAATATGTTTTTGAGTCATAAATTACTTAATTACAGACTTTGAAGGAAATCCTCGGAGCCGTTTTTGAGATCGTTGTGCAAACATACAAACACGCAAGCAAGTAAGCAAGCAAGAACGCAAGATAACATTGCTCGTATAAGAGTATAGTATAAACTTGCTATTGTTTATGCATATTTACACAATTGAAAAAGTACAAATAAACTACACATTTTTGTAATTTTTGTATACACCTTTATTCTTACATTTTGTCAGTACTATTTTCAAAGCACACTGTCTAGGAATTATTCCAAATAAATCTTCCATTGGAAAAAAGATAAAAGTACAAAAGTTTTATTCCAGTTGATTTATTCTGAGGGTTAAATCGAATCAGAACAATGAAGAATAATACATTAAAATTTAATTTGTTTTCCGCTGTTTTTTGTCAGTAATCTATTTTTCCACACAAAAAGGCCACTTGGAATGCCAAAATCGTAGATAATTTTTCAAAAATATTTAGATAAAATTTGAAATCAAGTACAAACTTGTAAGGGCGTAGTTGTTAGTGAGGATGACCACAGAGGGTCAGAGACTAACAATGTGGGGAAAGGGGTCCTGATTACCTGTGAGGTTCGGCAGGTTCAGGTCACGTGATCACTTTAAGCCTTTACTTAGAGAGCTAGAGCCCACAACCACCAGACCTTTGTTGATTTATAAAAGTTTAAAGTTCCTCTGAGCAATGTTTTGAGTGCAAGTAGCAAGAATCAGCAATTATGAATTTTCGCTAGTGATTACTTTGGATGATATTTGCAGATTCTTATCTTTGCAAGCTTAGAAATTACTTAAACAGGTAACTTCCAGTTAAAATGCAGGGAAGTGAACAGCTGTTTAAGTAATATTGAAGCTTGCAATGGTATGACGCAGAGGAAAGAAAAATGTACAAAAACTACGTGTATGTATAACGTTTGGTTTTAAAATTATTTCCACTTGTAGTTTTTGGTAATCCTACTCTCTTTTTAGTAATTTCGAAAGATATTTATCAGATATACCTCGGATTTGTAGAGTTGTCTGGCGAGATGTTAAAACCACCGGAACTGTATGGCTACCAAGGAAACATCTTATTATATTCCTGCAATGTAATATACGTAAAATTCAGGTTTTAAATTACCTTTCGTAAAAAGTTTAAAGATATCACAACAACAGGTTGTATCAGTGCTAAATGTCTGGCAGTGAATTACATGATTTATAATATTATTCCAAATGAAGAAATCTGAGCTAATTCATTCGCATTTTCTCTGAGTCATACCATTACAAGCTTCAACATTACTAAAACAGCGGTGCACTTCCTTGTGTTTTAAATAGAAGTTACCAGCTGTTTAAGCAATTTCAAAGCTTGCAATCTGCAATTTCGATGTGAATCTGCAAATATTAGCCAAATTATTGTTAAAATAAGGTCTGTAATAAAATACATAAAGTAAATGATTGTTAAAATGAAACCTACTATACTCAAACTTCACAGTTGCTGATTCTTGTTAATTGTAACATTGCTCTGAGAAAATTTAAGCTTTTATAAAATAACGAAGGTCGAGCAGTCGTGGGCTCTTGGACTCCTGTTAGATGTTGAAGCAATTTATTATTGAAAAACATTCAAACTAATATTAGAAGCAGTATATTACAATATTTTACAACTCTTGGTTTGTTACTTATTCTCTACCTTATTCTTTTTTTATTTGTACGGTATTGTAACCTAAATTATTTTACTAATTATAACTCTATTTTGCTCTTAGCCATTTTTTTCTGGTTGACAACAACGCTGTAAAGATTGTTATGTTTGAGAATAGGTTAGATTTTATACGTTTTTACTCGTTTTAATGCAATAATTTTCTAATGGCTTGTAGAGAAGTAAAAGATGACTAAGAGTACATTTATTTAAATGTTTGAAGAGTAGATATAATACATAATTTATATCTAAAGATTGGTCATATTATTATAACATCTTAGATTTGTACATTGTTGAGTAAAATAACAGGTCTTGAACTTACACTTACACAACTATAATAAAAACTAACAGACACGGTGGGCCAAAGTCTTTTTAAAGCAGGCTAGCTGATCCTGGGATATGTTTAAGATAATGCTTAAAAATCAGCTGACTCGTTTAAAAGCTTGGCCTACCATAATTCTATTGGATTGTATCATTACCCAGAACTCCACCAAAACAACGTCAAAAACATTAACCAAGCAGAATGTCCGCAAAATATGTGTCAAAGAAAAACATTTTCAAACATGTCCAGGATTATTTTAGTAAATTTACAATTTTAACCTTTACTTCTCACTTTGCAAAACTTTGTATTGAGTTTCGAATCTCTGTCCTTATCACCTGAAGTATGTCCCTGTTATTAAAAAGAAAAACATTAAATAGTTTTTATCAAATATAAATTTTAATTAATAGTTTCTGATTATTTAACTATTGCTATTTTAGATGTTTAAATTATAGTGACTATACATTTTACGATACAATTTTGTAACGTTCGTATTATCAAATTGTTCGTCAACCAACTTGTCAAAAGTCCCACAAAACCATGACGTTGTACATCGCGAGAACATGAGGTTTCATATTAAACTTTGCATGTCGAACTTTTGGTTCCAATTATCTATCATTTAATTTATTTAATATTTTGCTCAAAACATTTTTTACAAAATTGTAATTTTATGATCATTTAAATAGAACTATGTAATTCATTAAGGGTGAAAAACTGTTAATTATCTCACTCCAATCGTATTCATTTATTAAATTTGAGTCAAGGGTTATTGGGAATATTGACTGTGAGATGATTTAATTACTTAAGTCTCCCAAATTGGGATTTGAGGTTTAATTTTATTCTAAATTAATCAATGAACTTTATTAGATTATTCCCTGGCATTTTCATCCATGAAAAGATCCTTTAAATATAATATGTAACAGTAGAGTTAATATAGCTGAAGCCATTAAATTCGTGAAATAATTTGCTCAATTATTAATTTTTTACTCATAAAAAGTAACGGAATTCAATTCAGCACTCCGTCGACATCGTTTGTTTTTTTCTTTATTGTATATTTTACTCATATTAATTTATAAATGAAATTAGTTTATTGGTTAGGGCTGTTATAATAATTATTAATAAAAACAATCTTAAGCAAACACTCTTATTTATTCACATTTTTGTAATATTTTTACGTCATGTTTAAGCAAAACGTACGTCATGTGTTCGGCAAAATTAAGTCAACATAACCTCTTACTTAATTCCAAACATGTATCGTACTTAATTTAAACATGTTTGGAATTAAGTAAGAGGTTATGTTGTCTTTGAAGAGGGCCGAAAATAAATTGCCGAAACATGTCGTCAAAAAATTATAATAAAAATATAATAAACAAGGGTGTTTTGTTAAAAATGTTTTAATAACAGATATATATTTCCCGAATTTTTAATTATCAAAGTTTTTTTGTTTGGACAAAAAGTTGACCGATTTCATAATTTGTTTACTTTAGGTAGTAAGACTAGTGAGTATTTCATTACATTAAATTAGATTACAGTATTTTAAAGTAATCTTCCGTAATGCCAAATTATACATATAACTTGTATATAACTTTACATAAAAAGTAATCATAAAACAAATATAAGTGTTTATGAAATATTTTACATTGGCAAATAAAAATATCATGTTTATTATTTGAGTTTCCGTCCTCGGTAAAACTATTGGCTACAAAGAAACAAAACTACTTCCATAAAACCTTATCGCCCGACGTCAGCAAAACTACTTTTGTGTCGCTCGCGATGGAAAGATATATTTCCAAATGTCTTCTGTACTGGCTAACACAATAGTTGCATGGAATAACAATAATAAAAAAATAATAATAATATAAAACAGTTTTTGCTTTTTCTGTAGCCAATAGTTTTACTAAGTATATCCTGTCTATTTTCTCAACAATTTCTAAATGTTTATTTTAAATTGGTGACTGAATGTAAAAATTGTAATAACTAAATACAAAATTTTAAAAAATATGTAGGAATTGTTTATAAAAAAGCTAACTTAAAACGGATTTTTTATTTATAGCATTTGGTTGATGGCTAAATAACTAATTCTGTTTACATAAAACTAGGCCATTTCAACATGTTCATTCAATGTTTCGACATGGTATTTCAGTATATTCGTTCACTCTTGAGGAATCTAAGGTAAACTGCACTCATTTTTTCTGACTAGGTAATAGTACATTTCATTGCTAGGGGCTAAAGTGACGCTTTACGTACGAGTTCATGTTTTTTACGAGAAAAATTACCACGTAACGAAAAGCAACTTTTGTCCCGTGTGTTGAACTATATTTTATCTACGACCATACAACTAAGCACCAATAAGCACCAATTATGGTATTACAATAAACATTATAATGATATACATTAAAACACCAAAAACCAAGCAGTACGCTAATGACGACTTTAGAGTACTGGAGTCACTTTAGGGTACTGGTTCTAGACCAATGAGAGCTCGGCATTGGACGGAAGTAGTGTCATAATAACAATTACGCAATTCGCACATCAGCTAATTGTTGCATTACGATTCATGTTTGAGTTTACTTATCCCATCAGCTGATTGTTCCACAACAATTCATGGTTCAGTCTGCTTATTTGCCTAACCTCAAATTTTAGTTGACCTATTCCATCATTATTAAAAGTCATGAGTTTTGTTTAACTTCGGGAGAAATTTTGTCGTATATTGTTGGTCGTAGATAAAATAGTGTATGCAACGATTGTATTATGCCTTTAAGCCACGAGTGAGATGTAAGTTAGAACACGACCGAAGCGTGTTTTCTATACAATATAACGAACATTCATTATACAATCGTTGCATAAACTACTATTTCGTTATACCACTCAATGTATTCCGCTAACTAATAATAAAATAAAAATTTCACAGCTTTTTCACCTTTAACAGATTCATTCCAACGAGGCTTTTAACTTGTTCTCGCAATTTAAAACAATCAGCTGATTGTCTTTTTCATTCGGGTTTAGGTTAGACTAACAGTAACCAACAAATTGATGTATTTAACTTTATATTCTATAGGTAACTTTATATCCTACTTTTCTCTGCAGGCTTCTCTACAGTGTTACTATAGTAAAAAGTAAACAACTGGCGTCCATGACTACAGTTGGTTCTTTTTCTTCCTGGTGAGAAAAAGACCTTCTTTAGCCCCGAAACACATGTGATAAAAACTGCCGTTTTCGAAACGAAAAACGAAAAATATGTTATTGTATCCGATAAGCTACTCCAGTATTGTATTTATACGGTTTTTTAGGCTATTTAATTAAACAGAACACGTACTTTAAATTACTTTCAATACCCTCTATCCATTCTGATACTACGTTTTATGAGCATAAGTTTAATTTTATTAAAGAAAATATTCATTTAACATAAAAATTCGATACGACATAGAAAAAGTACAAATAGTCTTACTAAAAATAGATTACACTCTAATGTTTAGTGAACTTCTTTTTCTGACTACTTGTCAGAAAGGTAAAAACACTTTAGCACTCCAAAACCTACGAGGAATGTGGTTTTTAAGTTACAAAAATATACACGGGGACAAAATATTACAACTGATACACAATATTTAAGTTTTAATAGAATCTTTAAATCCGAAAAACTAATTTTCTATCTGCTATTTCATATTACAATTGAGAAAGTTTGTTTGATGCATGGGCTGCAAAAAACAAACTGCAAAAGTGAGAAAGTTGGATGCTGAAGCCAATGAGGCCGAAACCCTACACAGTTCGGGCCCGTTATGACAAACCACAATGGAAACTATTTTCAAATCCATAAAACTTGTAATTGGCTTTCCCTTCGACTTTTCTTAGAGGTTTGTTTTTAAATTTCCATGACCTTTTGACTTTTGACTCCATGATAGATTAAACTTGATGGTTTAAAACCATCAAAATATCCTTTGCCGTTGTTAAACTAATATTTGTTAGGAACGAATGTTTGAGGTTCTCATGTTCCGTTTAAAGGTCAGAGAGTTCGGCGCTGCTTAAAAGGACATGTATGAAAAGTTTAAATGCACTAGACTCCTTCTTATCCTGCCTCATTTTAACCTGACATCTGTTTAACTTGGCTTCACTCCATGAATCTGGCATTTTTTAATTTGACGAATATTATAAACACATTGGTTTATCCAGATGTAATGGGCAGAAAATGGATGGTACTGGGTCGACAGTTCTCGTGAGAAAGGTTAAAACCAGTAATCAGGCTGTTAGTCATCAGTATTGGCTTAACTTATTCAGTATGCATTAAATTCAATTCAGTTCATTTCTACACAGAAAAAGTTACAATAATGGGCCTGTAAGTCAAAAATTGACTTATCGACAGGGGCCTGTTAATTAGAGAAAAAAATACATTATGATATATTTCATGTTTTATGACACTATCTGGGCATGAAACCATCAAAGAAACATACGATGTTCTGTTTAACATTCACAATTATGTGTATGAAGAGCAGCCTCTAATGGTGGGATATTTGTCTTTCTGTCTAGGTTATGGTAACCCTGCGACGGCAGTCATTGAAGCTTCACAGGCTTCATTGATACGGCACTGACAAGATGACGAAGAAATAAAAAGTTTTGTGGAAGTCTAATCAGGAATTCTCAACTCTGACGTCCCATTTTCGATGTAAAAATTTAGAGAAAATATCATCCCACCTAAAGAACATGTGTACATAATAACCATAACTTTGATTAGTTTACTAACCATTATAGGAATAATTTAACATGTTTTAGGGAACATATGTTTAACCAAAAAACGCTATCCGGGTGGGTCTCGGTCCCGAGGTGTCTACTGGACGCTATACTTAAATGTTGTGTGTTTAAATTCCAGGCCTGATTACGTAAGAAATTAAAATAGTGTATTTCACTACTAGGGCCAAAAGTGACGCTTTTCGTAAGAGGTAAAGTTTTACAAAAAAGTGACCGAGTAACGAAAAGCAGCTTTAGGCCCGTGTGATGAAGTATATTTTTCGTTTTACCGCTCAGTACAATAGGCTATCTACTTAAGAGAACCAAAATCCTATACTCTTATATGATCAATGTTATCGTCCGGCCGTGCGTGCTTGCTTGTATGCTTGCTTGTATGCTTGCTTGTATGCTTGCTTGTATGCTTGCACATTTATCTCAAAATCGGCTCCGAGGATTTCTTTCAAAGTCTGGAAATAAGTAATTGATGACTCAAAAACGTCTTTTACGCAGATTACTTGGCCAGAGAAAATCTAATAACGTAATAAAACGAATTTTAAAGTTGTAAAATTTTAACATTGGCCTTATGGGTTGCCGTGATAGCAACGAAAATAAACAAGGAAAGTGTAAACAAATGAAGTAATAATAACAGCTGTTTGGAATCTACAGCTATCAAGGGAAAATACAGCAGGTGGGATGAAGAGTCCATGGAGCAATAAAAAAGGTTTATATTGATACATTTTATGACATTGAGATATTTTATAGTAACTGGATGAACTGGTAAACATGAAATAACACCGAGCAAGGCTCGGTCCACCAGGTACTGTTACCTTTAAAACGTCTCCCAAAGATGCTTCCATCGCGTTCTTGCCAATAGAAACAATCAGCTGATTGTCTGTTTCATTCGTGTTAGGTTAGACTGACAACAATGAACAACTATCGATGTATCGAAAGCATTGAACTATCGATTGGTGAAGTGAGCGAGTTTCACAAATCGATTAAACCGACAACAATGCAACAATATATTACAACTGATAATCAAAACCGATAACCACTCTCGATGCAATCGATAGCTTACCATTGACGCTGACGTACACACGTTTGCAGTTTTAGTACATTATAAACGAACAGCTGACGTCCTTGACTACAGCTGATTGTTTTCTCCTTAGAGAAACAGCTCCTTTAGCCTCGCAACACATTTTATAAAAACTGTCGTTTTCGCTGCGGTATAACGAAAAAGTTAATTCAATTATTGAAAATCCAATCTACACGGTATTAAAGAGTTAAGGGACAAACGCTCCATATTGTAACTGGAGACGAGAAATGGTATACTACGTTACTAGGCCGGATAGAACTGTTTTACCGGACGAGCATGATAGTTCCCGCTTGAGCCAGAGGCGAGTGCGGGATTTTCATGCGAGTACGGTAAAACCTGCCGGGCTTGTGAGTACGATACTTTATATGATACATCATACTACTCAGAAAACATATTTAATCATAACTAATTTTTTGTATAAACCTCTATGTCTCTCAATTCTTCAAACCTAGCCTACAATAAGCAAACATCTGCTACTGCTACCAGTCCTGCTACTACATTCCTCTAAAGTAACCGATAAAAATGCATTAAACGTCGGTTTGCTCCAATCAGCTGATTGTTTTGATTGTTTACTTCCGATTTCGGTTTCCGAGTGCTCGGTACATGTTAAGGAATTGATTGTGCAATGCACGGTAAATTTTCCGTGAAAGAGTAACATTCCAATCAAGAGTGAGGCACAGAAAACAGATGGATCTGTGTTGTATGATGTTAAATATTTTTTTGGGTTTTAAAGAGAGATATTTAAATCACTTTATAAATATATTTTTTAAACCCCTTTAATGCTTGTAATTACCCTTTAATGGAATAAATTGGGGTCCCCAGACAGACACTTTTCTATTATTATCTTGCACGTTTTCTTCATTTCTTACCCTTTTTACCAAACAAAAACATCCGGGCACCTTGAAGGTTTCCTTAACTTTCAAAAATGCCCTTGCGAAAATCTAATCTCATGCCGCTGTTCTGTCTGTGCTCATTGACAGGGAAAGCCTGTTTAGAATTTAATATCAGTAATGTTACAGAGGTCTACAGCAACGCCCGCTTCATACGATTACCTCCAGTAAACAAACTGATTAGTGTCTTGCATCACAGTAAACGTTCTAACCCTGTTGCGCAGTTTGTATAGGCTGATGTAAATAACAAGGCCCGGTCCGTCCGTGAGACTAATGTTAATTTTAGCATTGGGCCTATGCATGGCGTGAGCCTTGTCATTTGATTCGAATTATAATGCGTTTAGCATTCATGCTTTCATCTATAACTCCTTAATTTTATTTTAACATTAATATTTTTTTACTAATAGAAAATAATTGAAATATGATATATTTCAATAGCTGTATTGGAAAAGGGATGATGTAGCCACAGAAATATGTAGGTACTATATACTTGATTTTGTTTATGCATATTTACACTATTGAAAAATGTACAAATAAATCACACATTTTTTATTTATGTTTTACACCTTTATTCTTATATTTTGTCATTAATATTTCCAAAGTAGACCGTCATGGAATTATTCCAAATAAATCTTCCATTGGAAAAAAGATAAAAGTACACAATTTTTATTCCAGTTGATTTATACAGTTCTGAGGGTTAAATCGAATCAGAACAATGAAGAATAATACATAAAAATTTAATTTTATTTCCGCTGTTTTTTGTCAGTAATCTATTTTTCCACACAAAAAGCCACTTTCAATTTCGAAATCGTAGATTTATTTTCAAAAATATTTAGATAAAATTTGAAATCAAGTACAAACTTGTAAGGGCGTAGTTGTTAGTGAGGATGACCACAGAGGGTCAGAGACTAACAATGTGGGCAAAGGGGTCCTGATTACCTGTGAGGTTCGGCAGTTGCAGCAGGTCACGTGATCACTTTAAGCCTTTACTTAGAGAGCTAGAGCCCACAACCGCCAGACCTTTGTTAAGGGGAGTCTCTGGTAAAAATCCTAAAATCATTATTAAAGGTAATTTTAAGTGTATAACCATGTATTATACTTCATATGGACCTAAAACCACTATTCCCAATGTCATTTATTTAAAAAATATAGGGCCTAAAATTTGATTTTACTGATTTTTTCAAGGTTTTTTTAAAATCGTTATTCCAAGAAAAGTTTTGGACACAATGTTCAAAGGTATCATTTTGTTCAGCATTAAATTTAGTAAAAAATCACGTATTTTTAGTTATGTAAGCCAAAAATTACTATTTTTAATTTTCCTTCAAACTTTTCTTTTTTTAATTTTTTTATAAAATTTAATATTTTGAAATTTTTTATCCACTGATCCAAACGTATTCAAAATACGTGATTATTTAGATAATTTATCTTAGGTAACCCAAAAAAATTTGAAGACTAGCTTCAGTAGTTTTTTTGGAATATCAAAAGTTATATGCTAGCTACAGTCAAAATGCTACTTTCGGTAATCGCGAGTTTTCTAAAGAAGTGTTTCATGGAAACGTATGCCAAAATAAAGCAACAAATTATATTTATTGATACATTTACAATTTATATAATCGTTACATATTAAATATGACACAGTAACAATATAAGAGTGTCAAAATAATTTTTTACCGAAAATAATACGAAAACCGCGAATTTTGTTTTTCTGCATAGCAACGTATAATATGAATTTTATGCAGTAATAAAGTTCATAAAAGCTATGAAATGTGGTTTTTTGTATTATTCAGGAATAAACAAGTAAAAATTAGGTGTAAAAAATGTGAAATTTCCTCGATTTTGGCCATTTTTACCAGAGACTCCCCTTAATATGTAAAAGTTGAATGTTCCTCTGAGCAATGTTTCGAGTGCAAGTAGCGAGAATCAGCTATTGTGAATTTTCATTAGTGGTTACTTTGGCTGATATTTGCAGATTCATATCATTGCAAGCCTATAAATTACAGTTGGTAACTTCCAGTTAAAATATAAGGAAGTGAACAGCTGTTTGAGTAATATTGAAGCTTGCAATGGTATGACGCAGAGGAAAGGAAAATTTATAAAAACTGCGTGTATAATGTTTGGTTTTAAAATTATTTCCACTGTAGCTTTTGGTAATCCTACTCTCTTTTTAGTAATTTTGAAAGATATAGTAGCAAATATACCTCAGATTTGCAGAGTTGAATCTCAGTTGAGAGTTTGGCGAGATGTTAAAACCATCGGAACTGTCTGGCCACTGAGGAAACATCTTATGATATTCCCCCATGTAACGTACGTAAAATTCAGGTTTTATACTATAACGTTAGTATAATTATCCTTCGTAAAAAGTTTAAAGATGCCACTAAAAACAGGTTATAACAGTGCTAAATGTCTGGTAGTGAATGAAATGATTTATAATATTATTCCAAAGAAGGCAAAAAAAACTGAGCTAATTCATTCGCATTTTCTCTGAGTCATACCATTGCAAGCTTCAACATTACCAGCAGCTGTGCAGCAGTGCACTTCCTTGTGTTTTAAATAGAAGTTACCAGCTGTTTAAGCAATTTCAAAGCTTGCAAATCCGCAATTTCGATGTGAATCTGCAAATATTAGCCAAAGTATTGTTAAAATAGGATCTGTAATAAAATACATAAAGTAAATGATTGTTAATATGAAACCTACTATATTCAAACTTCATAGTTGCTGATTCTTGTTACCTGTAGCCTGCTCTGAACATAGTTTTGAGAAACTTTCAGCTTTTATAAAATAACGAAAGTCTGGCAGTCGTGGGCTTTAGGACTCCTGTTAGATGTTAAAGCAATAATAATTGTTTATTGAACAACATCAAAAACATTCTATAAATTTGAAACAACGAACATTAGTAGAAGTAGTATTAGTAATAACGTTGGTTAAAGAACATAATTGTTAGAAAATAAACATTCAAATCTACAGACGAGTCTAAAACCTCAAAATACAGGCTGATCTCAGTCAGATCTGCAAAAATAACTAGATTCATATATAATAATCGGAAACAGCAAAGCAATAATAATTGCAACATACTTTCTCCATTCGAAGCAAGAAAACCTACAGTAAAATAAATTCATTTCACAATTATCTCACAAATACACACAAAACTTCGTTAAAATCTGTTAGTAATTAATGGTTATATCGGTTTTTAAATATTTGACATAAGGAATATTTCCCGAATTACAAACCTACTTTCGTAAAACATTTAAATTGAATCAATTAACCATTTGAATTGAACCAATTTACATCCAACAAACCAATTGAAATTAAAATCTTTCAATTGCCTAACCGAATTACATATTTACTGTGTAAAACACCGTTCTGGTTGCCCACCCGATATTTATCCTGAGTTTGGTGTTTGACATGTGAGCGTTTGATCCCTTACCTAACAAAGTTTAATATCGAAGCTATCGGCAATCACTGTGGCGACAACCGCGTGTGTTGAAGCATATCGCTTTTCATATTTACTCCTTGCATTTTTTACACATTATGGAAAACCATTTATTTGATATTGGTGTTTATTATTTCTTTCGTTTATTGTTTATTATTTAGCAATGCTTTATAGAAGTAAATTTTATTTTTGATTTGCGTTGTCACTTTTGAAAGCGAATATTTTTAATAAGTGTGAACACTGAAAATACAACATTCCTGAACAGCCACATGTCCCTGAGAACATCCTGAACGTCCTTAGAACATCCCTTAACAGTCACAAGTCCCTGAGAACATCCTGGACATCCTTAGAACATCCCTGAACAACCGCATGTCCCTGAGAACATCCTGGACATCCTTAGAACATTCCTGAACAACTGCATGTCCCTGAGAACATCCTGGACATCCTTAGAACATTCCTGAACAACCGCATGTCCCTGAGAACATCCTGGACATCCTTATAGCATCCCTGAACAACCGCATGTCTCTGAGAACATCCTGGACACCCTTAGAGCATCCCTGAACAACCGCATGTCCCTGAGAACATCCTGGACATCCTTAGAACATCCCTTAACAGTCACATGTCCCTGAGAACATCCTGGACATCCTTAGAACATCCCTGAACAACCGCATGTCCCTGAGAACATCCTGGACACCCTTAGAACATTCCTGAACAACCGCATGTCCCTGAGAACATCCTGGACATCCTTAGAACATCCATGAACAACCGCATGTCCCTGAGAACATCCTGAACATCCTTAGAGCATCCCTGAACTACCACATGTCCCTGAGAACATCCTGGACACCCTTAGAACATCCTTGAATAGGTCTAATCGCATTTTGGTATGGATAAGGATAAGAATATTTTTAATATCATTCACTTGTGTTTCTCGTTCACTGGTAACATTCTATATCGTGCACAATTTAGAATCTGAGTTCTCAGTAATTACTGAATCGATCTTCAAGATCTATGAGTAAAATTAAATGAAATGATGCGTAGGTTTGCCAAATTTTCTTGTCATTTGCGCTTTCTCCAAGGCTTACGCCCTGCAGCCCTCCGAAGGATGAGTCAATACAATCCATATTGGAGGATGAAATTAGTATACATTGGCAGCTTTTGATTACCAGAAAAGCTAAATTCAGCAGTAATCTAGTTACATTGTTATTTTGTCGTAAACATATAAATGACAGTTTTTACAGCTAAAATAAAGTTTTAGTCAAAGAACATAGAGTTTCATGTTCCAAATTGTGGTTGAAGTGTAGTCCTGTACGATTTATCTTATCGTCTTTTTTCTGGGGTTTTCCCTCCGATTTTATGAGCCCCTGAGTATAATGGTTCACAATTAAATTAAACTAGGGGCCCCATGCGCAAATTGCGCATTATAATATTATTTCTGTTTATGAGGAACTCACCTACAGTTGTAATAAATTGTATGGCTTCAAACTCACCTTATTAATCAAATTAACCTTTTCAATTGAAATTCAAAGCGCGCGTGTGTGGCGCGTGTGTGCTAGTTCGTGAGGGGAACAAAACAAATACCACATATCACCCGCATGCACTAAGTTTTTTAATTTGTTTGTCCTCTCGCACAATAGTAGGATAACGGAAGACCATATGCAAATTGCGCATTTTAATATGTTTTCTGATATTCAATTAGTCTTCTTCTCTCAGCAGTTCCCCGTTCTTGCCGAAGGTTACGCATATTTTCTCCCTAATCACGTGCACTCGTTTTTCTCTAGGCTATGCCTTCTTCATCTTTCTGTTTCAGCATTTGGTTTACAACATATTTATAATCTAACGATCATGCATCTTTACTATGAAGAATGATTTATCTGCCTAAATTTAAATCAAATCTTCAATGAAAGTGGCCGAATTTATTTTTCTAAGCTGGGTTGGATGTCGTTTACAGTTTCAGACAGTCTACTTTTGTTTACAATGTGACGGTTAAAAATTCGTCTCAAGGTAATAAGCTGTTAAATTACAATCACATTTTAAAACCGTTGTAACGCAAGTTGGTCAGCACTGGACCGTTGAAAGCGCCCTCAAGAAATAACTCAAAGCCTTGGGGGTCGAAGCCGTAAAAGAAATGCCGATTTTAACTATCTGTCTCAGGTGCGCAACATTATAAGCTTTAAAATGACACGGTAAAAATCGGTTTAGTAGGACGCCTGAAAATGGGATCCAACAGAAAAAACCTTATTGTATTAAGTATATAGATGGTAGAGGGCTGAATATTTGGAACGGTGGCGCTATCTGTTGACCTTAAAACTAACCCAGCTCACATTGTTTACAATTCAACATATGAACATGATCCTTTGATGGAAGTTTGAAGGTTCTAAAGATTAACCACAGATTGCAGCACTTAATTTTTTATCCTCAGGAAAGTCGTGACATATAACACAAAAATATAAAAAAATTGTGACGTCATCAAGCTTGTATGTAGCCTCCAGCTGGTTCAAAAAAATATATTGGACAATTAACGGGTATTCATTATGGAAACCTCTGATTGAGGCTACATTGAGGCTACAATAGGCAAGTAGGTAAGGATGAAATTAGAAAATGGTCTCCCCTTGACGCTTCCACGATCCTCGTTGGCGCTTCTGGCTCCACTCCATACGGGAGTTAGTTTGGAGACCACCAGCATAGTAAACACCTAGGAAATATTGATTTTACCCTCGTTCCGTACGTTTTTATTGTTTGCCCAGGGCCGCGACAAGGGCCATGCGGAACATGCGGCCGCATGGGGCGCCAACAGCAAGAGGGCGCCGC
This sequence comes from Flexamia atlantica, assembly GCA_035578135.1. Taxonomy (NCBI): domain Eukaryota; kingdom Metazoa; phylum Arthropoda; class Insecta; order Hemiptera; family Cicadellidae; genus Flexamia; species Flexamia atlantica. The sequence continues at coordinate 3,216 of JAQJVK010000466.1, read as the reverse complement.
CGAAACCGGCGTGGTATTGAGACCGCAGCGACGCCCGAGTAGCCTTTTAAAATCGTTCCAAGTGCTTATCGGACGATTTTACTTGTATCAAAAGTCAAAAACATGTTTGATTTTACATGTATCAAAGGTCACATGTATTTTGGTGACTTTTGTTGGCGCCTGGGGAGCATTTTACAATTTTGTTTACGAGCTATACATGAGTTTTGGATGTGTTTGCCGGCGCCCGAATCCTTTTTAAAATTGGTCAACGTGCAAAATGTTCGTTTTGGTGGCGATTTCCTGCGCTCGTGGAGCCTTTTCAGACTATTAAGAGCTAAATTAATTTTTGATGGCGTTTGCCGACGCCCAGGGAACCTCTTAAAATTGCTCAATTTGCCAAAATTTAATTTAGGTAGCGTTAGCGTTTACTGGCACTTGTAGAGTTTTTCAAATGAATGAAAGTGTTAATCATCTAATTTGGCGACTGTTGTTGGTAACCAAATCTATGTAACTGTTGGTATTTACAAATCGTTCAACGTGTTAAACGTGAGTTTTGACCGTTTTGGAGGCTTTTACCGACGCCCGGAGCCCTTTTAAAATCTGTCTGTGCGTAATGTGAGTTTTGGAGGCGTTTACCGGCGCCGATCCTTTCAAACAATTCAAAGAGCAAAATGCTTTTTGTGTTGGAGCATGCCGGGGCCCATGGAGTCTTTTAAAATTGTTCAACTCGTAAAACTTTCGATTTGGTGGCCGTTTACCCGCGCTCGTGGAGTTATTATTATATTCAAATAGTTCAGAGTACATTTTTTGGGTTTGTGAATAGTAGCTGTAATATTATTTGAACAAAATGGCTGTCAATTTGAAATGAATGGGTGACGTAGTATAGAGGTTTTTTACCAGTTTCCTTTTAGTGAGACCTTTTAAATGAAATTAAATTTGCAATTTTGTTCACAAGACAAATTTCAATATTTAAAATTAAAAAACCTAGTAAGTGAAAACTTTTAGAAACTCGAATTCAACACACTCCCCACGAGCAACGAATAAACGTGTCAATTTTAGCTATTCAGTATATTTTGTTTAGTATATTTTGACTTATATTGGTCTAATTTGACTGGGCTCTAATGTTAAAAATCATGTCTTTAAGTTGAAGCAAGAAAAACCCGATAAGCGGTGTGCCTCTTTTTACGTAGATAATTCTTTTGACTTAATGTATCCAGCCAGCATCCAGAATATAAAAACCTTTAATTTTATAATAAATAAAATTCGATACAGTACTTTCAAACTATTATTTTTTTCGCAAATGATAGCTTTAACCACCCTAGAGGTAACTGATATAGAAGTAAAAGGGGCGCCAATGCTAGGCCCTCGCATGTCCCAGAGAAATCCCTTGCCGCGGCCCTGGGTTTGCCCGTTAGTAAATACTTCTATGTTTTGGTAGATTCAAGTGCTTTTAATGGCAAAATTTAAAGGTGAACGCTTTTAATAAGATGAAATTTAAAGGGGGCCTAAGGCCTTTTAGGATCAACAACAACTTGGCAAAAGCCCGTAGGCCCCCAGTTAGGAGTGCACCTATTAGTCTAAAAGAAAAACAAGGAGTCTATAAAATGAATTGCGGAGATCGTGACGCATACTATATAGGGCAAACTGGGCGGAGCTTTGATGTAAGGTATAAGGAGCACGTAAAAGCGGTGAGTAGTAAACAGTAAACAGCGCAAAACTCCAACTTTGCTGCTCATATTAGGGATACTGGTCACGCATACCTGTCTTTGGATGAGGGGCTCCAAGTCCTTCATGTATGCAAAAAATCAGCCAGGTTGGATAGGTTGGAGGAAATGGAAATCTACAAAGCGAACAAATTACAACCTCAACTTCTGATGAATATTCAAACAAACTTTGCAGCGAATGATATATATGATAAAATAACTAAGGGCAGTGACGACGATGTCTAAAATCTAGAAGAATGTGGCATGAGAACTGTCACTTTGTAATGCCGGCTGGCTCGTCTGCAAGTTTGAGGTCAGGTTTAGTTTAGGATACAAAAAGTGCAGTATTAATTTATGAAATGTCGCTATTTATGTTTGTGCAGCGTATATTCAACATGAAATATTATTTTAACGAAGTGAACAACAAAGTTCATGAAATGTTTTAACCAAAGACTTGTATTTAGCGCTGATGATGCCCTTGAACAAATAGGGGCGAAACAATTGTTCGCATAGAACATTACTGGATTGCTTAAGACGGAGAGTTTTTTACTTTATTAGAGCAATTCCTGGTAGCCAATAGCCACAATAGGATATTTACACCCATTTGAAGGAAATTCTTGAAGCCGTTTTAGCGAATTCCCCCTATAGGGAAGAAGCTATTACCGTAGGTCTCATGGTAAGACCTAAGCTCGGGACCACTATAACTTTTCGTTTTGGGGCCCCCAGAAGCAAAAAACACTATTCGTTCGAATATATATATATATATATGTGTGTGTGTGTGTGTGTGTGTGTGTGTGTGTCTGTTAGCATGATAGCGGCCGCAAAAATGGTCCAATCTTTATGAAATTTGGTACGGACATGTAAAGTGGTAATCAATTGGACGAGTTCGTGAACCAGCCCGATCGGACCTCTGGAAGGGGGGGTAAAGGGGGATAAACCCCCCCAAAAATGGGTTTTTTTTAGTTTTTTACATAGAAAAATAAAATTTATCGAATCTTTGTGGGCACCATTGAATTCAGCTCAAAAAAACAAACAATTTAGTATTTTGAAACACTGCTCTATGTCCATTGGTTACCGAGATATTGAAAGTGGTAAACACAGTACGTTGTCCCAATGTTAACCTTATGGGAAATAAGTAAAATTCTATATATCGCTTATTTCTCAACATATCTCAATAAAACTTGGTAAATAGCTTCTTCTAGTTCAGATCTACTAAATATTGAATTCAAACCACCCAGTTTTAATATACCTGTAGCAGCACACCTGCATACTCATTCCCCATGTTTTTCTTATGGAGCTTACAAAAACATGTCAAATCTCGCTATGTTGGATTGAAATATGTTGTTTTGCATTTTAAATTCGCTGAGTATGCAGGTCTGCTGCAACGGGGGTATTTGGGATTATTGTGCTAGTGCCAACCATAGTACAGTGCAATTAGACTTTTTGGTCACCCTCCAAAAACACAGAAGGAAACCATTTGGAACATGTAGGGGACACTCCTGAAGCTTCAAAACCAAAAGTCCCAAAAAATCCC
>JAQJVK010000465.1:0-36169 GCA_035578135.1 Flexamia atlantica | reverse complement strand
AGTTATTAACATAATCATGTATAGTAATTATGATCTTGTTTTACTTCAACACAATCATAAAAACTTATTATTGTAAAAAGGAGAAAGATTATAGGGTCAATGATGATTAGGGGTGGTGAAGATGGATAATCAGCCACAAATATAAAGGTCGTTTGGTTCGATGGTTGGTTGGTTGATATGTGGGAATAGGTACCTCAAAAGTAACGTAGCCTATATTTTACTTTTGTCGTTAGTTTTCTAGATAGAATGAAAAATTGGTTATCCTCAAACTGTTAACAAATTTATCCTGCCTTAAGCATACATCAGATCTGAGCCTCAGAAAATCTTTGAACAGACGAACATTTTTCTATCGTTGATTGCTTCCTCTCTTGATTTGCACTTTTTAATTTATTTTCTCCATACTGAGATGTCCTACCGTAAATTTTCATCCGGCATAGATTATGGGTTTTTCCTCTTTTCTGTTTACATTAATTTACATACAACTGAACTTCTTCCTGTATTTATAATCAGCACTTTTGTTATCTCATGGAAGAAAGTCTAATATTTTCAAGGAAAATAAAAATTAACTACTAATTATTTTATTCAGATATCAGTTCAAATTACTAACCCTAATTACAAAATTAATCCTTTAAGTGCTTCAACCAAATCCGAAAAAATCCTTTTTTAAATCTCGTCTAAACCTTCCTTATTAAGGTGTTGATCCCCCCTTAAGCTGCTGTTAATTCCCCTCTTCGTGCATGCGAATGCGCTAATCTGCCAATATTGCTCAGCCGGCAAACAATGCTTTTATCAGCTGACCTTGCGCATGCGCCGACCACATCCTCGTTGCCATGGTAACGGATGAGGCTGACGCTTTGGTGCACTCAGTGGTCATCCTCCCTTGTGATAGGGTGGAAGTCTAAGGTGCTTTTAATTTGAAGTTGAGATTTAATTCTGTTTGGTAAGTTTGAGATGTTACGTTTTTTAATTTTTAAAACTAATATTTAGTTTTTATTAGTAAAGTTTTTTAATAAGGTGTTTTGGATAAATATGTTGTACTAAGAAAAGCCTTTTATGTCTTCCGAAATATTATAATCAAGATATGAGAAAAAAGCTAAAAAACTTCTAATATACCATATTACAAAATTTACAAAATAGGTTTTCCTCCCATGATAACAAGTTTCCGAGAACTTTAAACGATTAAGAGCTACAGACACACCTTACAACTTACGACCGAGCTGTCAATGCCATTTTTTTTAAATTGTATGCATTTCAGAGGGATTACTAAGCCAATAGTTACCATAAAAGCTTTTTTCGTCATACTACAAACGATTATTGAGGAAATAATTTCAAAAAGTTTAATATTAATTATATATTTACCTTTGATAGTTTCATCCATTTCAACCTAAGAATTCTTTATATCGCAGCCGTTACTGTTTAGGTCTAGGAGATTAAGTCTGCGATCTAACATTGTTTGTCAAGTTGATGCATTCGTTTTATTCGATTGAGTTATACTTTAATCAACCAACACATAAAGCATCAGTTAAGTCAAATAATCTTTATTCATATAATCATAATATGTACAATGAATAGTCGTCATTCGTAATAAAATTAAAAATCTTATCATACGTAAATATATACATTTCAAGATGGCCATATAGTAAAATGAAAATCAAACTTTAATTTTTAGAGGAGGTGGAAAAGTACTCCTCAAGGAAATATAGAGTTTTCTCCGTCAAAAAACTTTTTTAAACTTACATATATTATCTCCATTTTTTTATACTTGATGGCAAGTGCCTTAAGAATTTCAGTCCTATGTAGGAGGATTTTTTGAAAAAACCCTAACATTTCTTTAGAAAAAACTTTTTTCTAAAGAAATGTTAATTTATGTTTTGTTGTGGTAATGAATTTGTTGTGTCTGGTATAACAAGGTCGGCTATCAATTTCAGAAGTTTCCAGAAAATTTAATTGTATCAAAAATGTATTGGCCATAAACAGTTAAAATTTTCAATTCCTAGAATTTATCTTTAGCTGATTCAAGGTATCCCAACTTTATGATTATTCTAATAGCTTTTTTTTTGTAATTTTACTTTATGGTCCATATTTGTTTTCGTTGTTGAGCCATAAAGGCACAAACCATAAGCCAAATAAGAATGGATATTAGCAAAATATATATTTTTTAACTTTTTTTGCAGAAAAAAAGACATTCTAGAAAGTTAAAAAAATCCTGACTTTAATTTTGATAACAATTTTTCTACTTGAGGATTCCAGGTTCAATTTGGATCGATGGTTAGACCTAAAAACTGTGTAGAATTTACATTTTCAGTTGCCTGTTCATTGTAAATGATGATTGGTTCAGTTACCTGATTGTTTTGATGCGTTTTGAAAACTATAAAATTAGTTTTTTTATTAAGTTTTAGTTTATTTTCCTCCAAGAAGCGTCCAATATGTTCTAGTTCAACAAAGCTCAAAATTCAACTTGTTGAAGTGTATCAGCCGATATTTTAAGATTTGTGTCATCGGCATAGAAACAAAGATTATTTTGAGTTTGATTATTTTTGAGCCTGCATCATTTATATTGTACAAAAATAACATATTGAAACTCATATTAATTAATCACATATTTATTATCATATAGGTTATTGTATAATAGACTGTTTTTTACAAACGATGGCTAAGCTGATGTTTTGAGATGCACACTCTACAGCTGATTGAGCGGGCCGAAAGTATCTTCAAATGAGTTTTTTGACCCTAGAGTGGATTAGATGACCAAAACGATCTTTACAGGCCTAGTAAAAAAGTATTAGTATACTATTTTCAACGTATGTGTAAAACACCAGTTTTCAGCCTTTTATTACAATCATTAATCGTAGTTTATGCAACGATTTTATTATGAATGTCTTTAAGCCACGAGTGAGATGTAAGTTAGAACACGAGCGAAGCGAGTTCTAACTTATCTAAATATCTTACGAGTGCGGGCTTACAGGCATGAAAAGTACCAAATTCGGACCCCCATTTTGTTTTTATTTTATAAAATACATAAATTAATGAAAAAACCTTGTTTTGAAACAATGTAATATTTACTTTATTATATTATGTAATATTTGTAATTTATTTATGGCAAGTATGTATATAGGTTATAGGAGTAAAAAAATTTTTTAAAACCTTACACTTTTGTGATTTTCAAAAAGGTTTCCTAAACTGGACCCCTGAGTAAAATTATTACAAAAATGAAAAAATCATTATAGAACGGTTTGACAAAAATATTTTTTTTTATTTTAACACTTTTTAATGTAAACAATTGAAAATTAGAAAAGTTAAGGTAAATACAACAATATTGCGTTCAGTGAAAAGGTTGTAGATTATTAACGGCAAAAATTATTTTTTTCAATCTGAAAAAAATTAAAAAAGGAATAGAATTTGACAAAAATACCTAGACCTGTTTTTACATAAAACATAACACACTATGTGTGGGGTCCAGTTTAGGCAACCTAGTTGGTTTTGGGCACCTAACCTCTGAATTTTTAAAACGCCGTATGTAATAAAAAAATACATCGCATGGAAATAATTATATGGTTAAATGATTCCTCCAACATTACCATTTAAGAATATATAAGGATAAGGAATATATAAGGCTTACCTATCACTTATAACGTACAACTTGAAAAAACTGAGCACTCACAAAAACTATCAATTTTGCAAAAACACGTAATGGCGATCTGACAAGAAAACAATTGAGCAAGTGACGCTAGCGCTAGCCTACTTTGTAGTGGAACCTAGTACTTGTATTTACACTGTCTCTCGCTAGGTTTCAGTACACAACAGAGAAAATAAACATGGGGGTTCACATTAGAACACGGGTCCGTATTTGGGCACTTTCCTCAATCGTTGCATACACTACTTTATCTACTACCAACAATATACGACAAAATTTTCCCCGAAGTTAAACAAAACTCATGACTTTTACTAATGATGGAATAGGTCAACTCAGATTTGAAGTTAGGCACATAGGCAGATTTAACCATGAATCCTTGTGGAACAATCAGCTGATGGGATAAGCCAACTCATATCGAAAAACTAAAACATGAATCGTAATGCAACAATCAGATGATGTGCGAATTGCGTTTTTCTATTATGACCCTACTTTCATCAAATGCTGAGCTGTCATTGGTCTATAAGCTGTAATTCTAAACTGACTCATGTATTCTAAAATTTTCATAAGATAACTGGTTGGCTTTTGGTTTTTCAATGCATACAATTATAAGTGGGTTTATTATACTACCATAACTGGTGCTTATTGCAATGGTCGTAGGTAAAAAAATACGGTGGAGTATCAGTAACACTTTAAATATCGTATATACATTTTTTGTCATGTAACTTTAGATAAAATCCTCCTATCAAAGTGCAATTTACGGGATCAGATTTCTTTTTCAAACCTCTTTTCAATGGTCCTATTTTATAGAATTGGCTTAAAGAAATTAAAAAAAAACACCTCCATCAACCCCTACTTGAGGATGGGCGCGGACTGTACACCAAAAGGTTATATTGCGTAAACTTTGAAGCTCATTTGGAACATTTACAATAGTTGAAAATTAAGAAAGGGGGCTATTTCGAGATACTCTATATACCAACCAGTATTGTGTAATATTTCCTCATGTCTACACTTACCCCAAGACTAGACCGTTTTTACAAGATAGTTAACTTGATCTGTTACGTAATAACAATGTAATGGCTTAGTTAGGGTAACAAGAAACAGCCCGCAGCTAACAAGATAACAAGACATGGCTGTTTTGCTGCTCGAATCACGCTCAAGGCGTTTGTTTGCGTTAATTATTACCAAGGAGGTTCCTTACACATGATGTGGTCATGAAATACGTTAGTTTATATTATTTGCTTTTATGTAATGTAACTATATTTAGATTAGTTTTTAAGAGAGCTATGATGTGTTTATTTCTTTATTTCAGTTATTTTTTTAAAAAGGAAAATAAAAATAAAATATTAAAGTCTGGAGTGATTGTGTGTTGTTAGGGTACAAAGTATACAAAGAGAAATTAGGTATGTTTTAAGGTAGATTTTTTTATGCCAAGAAGCGTTTTTCAGACGGCAAGCTCTTAGCTTTAACTTGGATTAACGGCAAATCTGGATCAGCTGTAGTAAACCTATTCTGAATAACACAGACCTGGCTTAATTTAATAAGACTCACGTGTAATTAAGAGACATATCACTTTTCTCCTCCACCTGCTGTGTTTAGACGCCTTTTCCTCCTGGTAATGAGTGAGTAAAATAATAATTTGCCTACCAGCGGGAGTAAAGAGATCACTTTGTCTCCCGGCGGGAGGTAAGGTAAAATCCATGAGAATGACATTGAAATCAATAATTCAAAAATTAGAGCGCCTTAAAATTTATTTGTTTTTCAACCTAATGCTATTTTTCGTGCCCGTTTTTTTCAGGCGGCGTCAAGTTTGTTAGGTTATTTTGTCGCCCATATTGCATTGGTCTCAAGGAGTATTTCTTCAATATCAAATCTTTAGGTCCCAAAGAACAGATATAATAATAATAACTTTGATACAAGTGCAATTTGGGTGGCAAAACAGCCCAACACACTTGACACCGCTAGAAAAAACGGGTACGAAAAAATGCATTATGTTCCCAATCTGTATACTTCGTCATCTGTGGCAGAACAGAACAAATAGACATTTCTATTACTTACTAAGTTAATAGGATAAATTTTGATGGTCTGGATATTTATTATTGCAGGTGAGGGAAAAATGTTGTGTGTATTTCGAGAGTAAAACACACTGAAGCCTCGTGAAAATTGTCGCCCTCGCAAGCACGGGTGCCAACATTTTCTCTCGTGAGACAATGTTGTACTTACTCACTCAACACACAAATAACTATACTCACACAATACAGATAAACATTTTCCCCTACCTGCACGAATAAGATACAAAAATCAGCAAATACGCAATAGAATAAAATCAACATTTGTTTGTAATTGTTTTTCTTGTCAATGCAATTATCATTTTATGGTAATAGTATAATGCAATGCTCATACCTTCAATCTTTTTAATATTGTAATATAGCGTTATTCAGACGTATTTTAACCTAGAAATTGTAATTCTTTGTCACAAACTATGTTTTGAAGTAGAAAATCGATCAAAACATTGCGTTCAAAACATGTAGGTTACCAAAAATTGTATTGGCTCGTAAAACACGATTGTAATAAAAAAAAGTTAATTTTGTTGTATTTTTATCAACATAACCTCGAACTCTTAATTGTCGCAAAGCATCAGTTTTTCCGGTTATTGCTGTTGTTCCCTGTCTGCCACTAATCAGCTGTTTGTGCCTGTAGTCCGTCGAGCTGCAATATCTCTGCATTTGAGCGGACAAATTTGAAGGGACTCGATTTTGGAATTGTTGAATTCATTGCTGCTCTTTTGTGTTCACTTTGTCTCCCGCCGCGCCACGGCAGAGTCTAATCCCAGCGAGAGAAAAAGTGTAATTGCTTATTACAAGGAGTAAAACGCGACTTAAAATATCAGGTAGGGTAAAAAAAATTGTGATGTTTAAAAAAGGAAATATTGCTGTTATTTCAATATATGCTTTCTTTCCTATAAATTATTCAGGATTGGAAAAAATATCTCTATTTTAAACTTGAATTTTCAATTACTATGATTTCAAGACATGTAAATTACATTTAATAATGTAACGATGTAAAAATTCCTTCATGAAACAATAGCAAGTTTACACTTTAAGCGTAAGGATATTTAAAACAAAGACAACAGAACTAGAGCGTTTATGTTGTGGTAAAACAACAATGACAATCACTGCCTGTTTCGGTCGGCGTCCAGTTCGTAGAATCACGTATTCTGAAATTAAATCTAGAGGCAATTATTGGGCAAGGGCTGTCTCCTTGATAAATCTTAATTGATTTTCTCTTCAATAGAAAACCTTTTTATTTGGTGTACATCCTTCAGCGACATAAACGTTACTTGCAAAGTAAATTTTAATTATGAATTAAATGAATTTTTTTCATTTAATTTAATTAATAAAACTGCAATTTAAATGTTAGTTAAGGAAGCTAAGCGGTTCTAGCTATTTGCCTCATGATATATGAATTACAACAGCATAATTAGTTTCAACATTTATTGTATATTACTTGGAAAAAAGTTCATATTAGTTTCGTTGTGAACATGATTAACGTTATTAATCAAAATAATCAAAACATAAGAGTTACAAATATTTTAAAAATTCATAATAGCGAAGGATTTGTAATTATTATTTAATTTGTTGGACTTTTCCTATCGCTTCTAGTGTTTAAACTACACTACGTTTCGAGAGGAGTTTCAATACCTCTCGAAACGTAGTGTAGTTTAAACACTAGAAGCGATAGGAAAAGTCCAACAAATTAAATAATAGTTACAAATATTTAAAAAAAATCAATATATTTGCGTCCTCAATTATAGTAATCAACCAATCATTTTCTAATCTCATAACGCTCATAACGCTAAATCTCAAATATCATAACGCCTAATCGCTGTTTTGAAAAAAGAAATAGGGTCAAACCCGGTCGTTCAAAAAGAGTTGAACCGTGCGGCGAATAAACATTACTTACAAAATACATTTTATTTATGAATTAAATTAATTTTTTAAATTTAATTTAATCAATAAAACTGCAATTTAAATGTTAGTCAATGAAGTAATGTCCAAACCGGCTCTAGCTATTTCCCCCATGATATATGAATTAATAACAGCATAATTAGTTTTCAACATTAATCGTATATTACTTGAAAAAAATGTTCATATTAGTTTAGTTATGAAAATCATTTACGTTATTAATCAAAATAATCAAAACATAAGAGTTACAAATATTAAAAATGATCAATACATTTACGTCCTCAATTATAGTAATCGACCAATCTTTTTCTAACCAAAAATACAACCCATTTACTGATATAAATTAATTTAGTTAATATTTCCTTAAATCTCAAATACCATAACGCCTTATCGCTATTTTGAAAAAAGAAATAGGGTCAAACCCGGTCGTCCAAAAAGAGTTGAACCGCGCGGCGAATTGCTACCCTCGTGGGAGCGATAACGCGGTGGACGAATTGAGGTTTTGCAGTAAAGGGGTGAAATATTGTAACCACTGGGAGTACATTAACGTCTTCGATAAAAAACGTAAAAGATTACAGGCTAGACATTGACTGACGAGACAAAACTAGACCTATATTTCATAGTAACAGACATGTATAATAAACTGTTTTTATATTTAAGCTGAAATTAATTTTTCTTTTATAGCGTTTAATTTGTTATTTTAGCACAGATTGTCATGCGTAAAAGTTTAAAATTACCGAAAAAAATTCGTTATTGATTTACTGTACATCAAAACCTACTTTAAACTAGGTATATATATATATATATATATATTAATAAAACAGTAATTTTAACAGTAAAAGATTTGGCAACTACAAACATTTTAAGAATTTTAAATACAGCTGTCATAAAGTTCTCAACAGATTTCAAAGCACGGTTCGGTATGGGAAAATAAACGTGTTTTTAATTTAATTATCAGTATAGTCAAAATTTTCCTCAAACAACCTAATGAAATAAAAAATACAACAAAATTCCAAAACACGTTCTAATGTTATAATGTATTTAAAAATGATATTGAAACGCTAATTCAATTAGAGCCCATTCTAAACGTGCCAATTGATTGTATAGTGGTAAGGTTCTGCTGCAAATATTTTTTTCAGTTTATGATAAAAATGGAAACCATATAAATAGTAAAGAAATAGGTATGAACATGTCCTGCTTAATTGCCCTCTTAAATCACAAAAACCATTATTTTTTAATCGTTAGCCTCCGAATACCGATAAATCCTAATAATGGAGTAAATGCCTGCTTCACTGGTATCCACTAGTTGACGAGCAACTAGTTTCGACTTTTAATAAGTCATCACCTTGTTGAGTAGTGTTATGTCAGAGTTTTGTGTTCGTCGTGTCCACGGAGGCGTTTTTTGTAGATTGACGACTCTTCAATGAAGATTACATGAACACATCCTTGTAGGAGCCTGAAGATGACTTATTAAAAGTCGAAACTATTGTTTCTCGTCAACTATTTGATACCAATAAAGCAGGTAGTTACACCATTTAATAATTTTTTTATAAGTAAAACTATTATTACAAGTATAAATTATTTCTTACCTACATCTCTAGCCCAGTCTATGACACAAAAATATATTCTGTTGTTCTTGTTGAAGATGGTATACAAACAAAATAAGCTACACATTTTCAACAATGAATATTACCTAGAACAAAGATATATTTCATTTTTGATTAAAAAGGAAGGAATGTTGCCTCATGAGTTGTCTTCCTTAGGACATTATAATTGCATTATGCGGACCCTTTAACTCCACTGTTGAGTTCCGAGAAGCTCGTGTCTCTCGACCAATCAGCTCTCGGGGTCGCGTTACCTCCAACTAAGCAACATGAGACCGTCTTCAACTTCACATAGCTTTATAACAAAAGTTTCTAGATTCTCTCCTCCTTTTTCCCGCTTCACAAACCCGAATTACTCTAATTTTCTCAAAAGTCACGAGTAATTTGGGCCAATGTATACAGAACCCTCTAAGTAGGGACACCTTATGGGAAAATGTAGTTCCCGCCGCCGAAAAAGAGATGGCGCCTCTTAGTCCGATTGGAATTGTAGTAGGAGTTTACGGATCAAGCTGACTTTCCTAAGTCAAGCAGCTGGTTGTAATAGTTTGACAGTTGTATGTTATTGTTTTGTATTGTTGTGTCTTTTACCATAATGTTTACCTGTTTTTGTTTACAAACATTCTCATTTTGACATTTTGGATGGTGAATAGAAGCGCTGACTATTCGGGGCCAGCTTGAACTATTCCATGCATCAGCGCTAATTTCTGCTCTGCTTTTCGGCGGCGGAACTAAACAAATTAACGTTGGATGTCCCTACTTAGAGGGTTCTGTATACATTGATTTGGGCTCCCCGTCCGATACTCATCCACCCCATATTTGAATCAAAGGTGACAGCGGGATACCCTAGGAAAATGTTATTTGAGTGATAAAATTTTCCAAAAGGGCACAAACGTAAAGGAATGGGCTGAACAGCTGATGCATTTGCTTTAATTTATATTGTTTGTTTACTTGACAGCTGCTGAGCAGGGCGTGTCTACTATAGTTCAGGACAGCCTTACTGGCGGGTGGCGAAAATTGTAATCTCCCAAAATGTCTGCTAAATAAACACATGTTTTGGTAGAACTGTCAAAACTTTGTTTACGTTTCACCTCATTTACACTAAAAAAGAATGCCCTGTAATATTTCACCGAGAGATTTCTTACGCAATTTAAGTTTCTAGAAAATATTTGCGCAATGCATCAGCTGGTCTTTTTGTTTTAGCAACCTTTTATCTTCAATGATTTGTTTACATTTAAGAATGTGTTTCCACACTTTTGTCGTCATACTTCATGAATTGTATGAGCTTGCAAGCATTTAACATTAGTTGCACTTGCGGTTGCAGCAAACTATTTTCTTGTGTAAAGTACCTTTACATAAACAAATGACCATGTGATTTATTACCAAAACATTGCAGATATTAAACACTAATTACGACAACAGCGCACTCACTCATCCGCCACTAAGGCTGTCCAGAGCTATAGTTTCGTTTAACTCAAATTAATTTAATCCATAGAACATAAGTTACATAAAGACAAAAAGATTGCCCCGAACATAATTTAATATTCGCAAACAAGTTGTGTTGTTTCTTTGGACGACCAATTAATTACAGCCAATCACGCCTCAATGTTGTATTAGGCTACTGTACAACCAACGAAGATTACAAGGCATTATTAAATTGTTTTTCGGATGGAGTATTATTATACTCTGAGTTCATAAAATCTATATTTATTAGCTTTTTAAGATTTAAAAAATTTTTAATGATATGCATATAATTTTAGACTTGGGGCAAAATAATTAAGTACAGTTCAACATAAACATTCATATGATTCTAGAAAAGTCACATGCTTGTTTGAACCCCAAGATACTTAGACATGAAAAAATAAATTTGTTGTTTCGAAAACACCTAATAACTGGCTGCAATTTTTCTTTCTAACATTGCGCCTTACAAATTCTTATGATGAAGAATTGTTCTTAGTTACACAGTGGTGCCTAGCAACATTGCGAATACAATAAACCATATATTATTAAAGAAAAATTCTGGGATTTTGTCCAGAGCAAATCGACCCCTAGAAATTGATTTTTCTATGCATATTTGGTACCAAATTAAAGCTATTACTCTCTAGATGTGCCTTGCGGGTTTGGAAAATATCCCATGAAAAGCCTTCACTGCATTGCGCAAATATTTTCTAGAAACTTTAATTGCGTAAGAAATCTCTCGGTGAAATATTACAGGGCATTCTTTTTTAGTGTAAATGAGGTGAAACGTAAACAAAGTTTTGACAGTTCTAACAAAACATGTGTTTATTTAGCAGACATTTTGGGAGATTACAATTTTCGCCACCCGCCAGTAAGGCTTTCAAAATTTCAGCGAAAGTGCTACTATCTGGGTTAGAACCTGTGGACTTTTTCCAATTCACATTTGTTCATAACAAAACAGATGATCAAGATTCGAAATGGTACCAGAGATATACCATAGAATGCAGTGCTAGTAAAAGTCAATTAACATTCATCCACATTATGATTTTGATTTCTTTAAATATTGACGTTTTTTAACACCACAGAAAGTAAATAAGGGTACTTGCCCAATTGAAACTTAAGACCAACACCTAGTTGCATTACCTTATGTCTGTAATCATCTTAGTTTACTGTAT
Organism: Flexamia atlantica; assembly: GCA_035578135.1. Lineage (NCBI taxonomy): Eukaryota > Metazoa > Arthropoda > Insecta > Hemiptera > Cicadellidae > Flexamia > Flexamia atlantica. Next base: position 24,339 of record JAQJVK010000465.1, on the reverse strand, counting down.
TTATTTTCTTTAAAAGGAAACTTAAAAAGGAATATAAATAACTCAGGAGGTTCTCTGGGGATGGGATTTTCCAACAGACTATTGTCAGTGAATACACATTGATACATATTTCAACACATAGATACATGTTTCAATGTTTAGAGTTTTAAAATTGCAATATAAGTTGAATGAATTTGAAACATAAAAAATGAAGTATTAAAACGCATATTATAAATTTAAAACATGTATTGTGCTTGGAATGCGAAGGATATTGAAATATTAGCGGTTAGCCTGCCTATTTTACTGTACTTGCTTTTTAATGTACTAATAATAGTATGCCTGTTAATGAAGGCATTTCATAGAAAGTTATGGTATTTGCTTATGTAAAAATTTGCCAAACATGTATCTATGATGCAAAACAAAAAGCGGATCATTTTGAAAATTTTATTCCCAGACCGTTATGAGCGTTGAATAATTTGTTTTTAAGGTGAATGGCTATTTTATAAATGTTATGTAGAAATTATTTCATCAGTATAGGTTAGTGGTTTGTCCATCCTTTTACCGTTTGTTGTTAAGACCTAACAAAGATGAATACAAAAAACTGACGCGTAGATTTTGTTTAGAATTAACATTTTCTATGGATTCAATACTTTTGAAAAGAAAACTAAAACAGAGACGTGAAAACGTACCATGCAATGAAGATCTATGTAAACTAACCCCCATTTAATGCAAAATGAATATTGTTGCACTGTCGAAATTTCTTAGTGTATAACGTACACACTCTTTTAAAGCAGATGAAATAAATGAACTTCTTAAATTCTGTGATAAATTTTCTACTCATATTGAAGTTTCAAGTCTAAAGCATCGATGGTCTAAAGTAATGATTACTTTTAAAAAGTTTGCCCCGATGAGAAGTTCAATTACTGACATTTTATTACACTGCTTTGACACAAAAAAATTACTCTAGAAAATTTTTTAAAAATCACCAAAATTCACAAACTTCCTCTTTGAAAGGTATTTTACGCTGCAAACCTCCATCCATAATTAATATAAAACTAAAGCCTAATTTAAAAATTGTTTTAAGTCACGAAGTGACACGGGCTGCTAGTATACTTTAATATTTGTTTACGTTTATTAAATTTAATGGTCATTATGAAAAGGGAAACAATTATTTCACAGTTGCCTTTGATAATTCGACTGAAACACCGGCTCTCTGTTTTGTTCTTGGAATTTTGTTTGACAGATGTGAACGCGTAAATGCGTGTCAAACATTTTGCTCTTTGCTATCTTTGTGTCAAATACGTTATTAAAATTAATTACGAAACGGATTCTCACTGAAAACATTCCTATGATTCAGCAGAAACATATTATAAAGGCATATACTATTACAGAATGTATGGTTGGTTTAAATTCAACTAGAAATTTTTTAGAATCATTTTACAGTTAGCTGCGATAAAACATGTGACAGAATTTGTTTCATTTCGGTGGAATAAATTTTTATTTGGAAAGTGATAATTAATATAGATATATTAATAGATATAATGTATTAATATATTAATAGATATAATATAGATATATTAATATAGTGATATCAATATATGAATATCCACGTATTCTTGTGAACGGCCACCCATATTGTGTGCAGTCTGGATAAATGTTCACAAAGGCGACGATTGAATTCCTCTTACACTGCACGTTCACAACAGTAACATATATGTTCTCTTCTGTAACCATTTCCAATGGCATATAGAACCTTTTTAATACAAACCCTTTAACTGTAACGTACATTAAATTCCAGTTGGGAACTGCTTGAAACAGGCAACAGTATCAAATATTGGATCTGAGAATTCACAGAAGTAAAGCCACGCGTAAACTCACCGCCGCTAACAGGATTTATTTGTAAAGATTATCAGCAATATAAATTATTAATCCTTCATGTAGTAACAGGGAAAGCTGATCCTTATTTCCTCAAGATTAATGCATTTGTTTATTCATACTATTGGAGCATTTTTCCCACTCCAATCCCACCACAATTGATGTATATTCAATGCAATTCGTTCTTTTCGACCTGTTTTATTGATTTAAAAATTCTTACACCACCCTATAAAAATGTATGAAGCAAAAGGAATGTAGAGCTTCAATCAACACACAAATACATCGCAATGGGAGTGAAAATATGACGGAAATATGCAACTGATTGGTAGAGAGAGAAATGTGAATTTCTCCGGCGTTGCAATGAAGCATTCTGACTTTCTTCGAATGAAGCTTGAACCCCCAGACTCTAGTTATAGCAACTTCGAAGAAAATATCTAAAATACGTTTTAACGACTCATTCGTGTCTCCCACGAGAGGTGTTCTGTGTCATGTGTTGTATCGAGGCATCCAAGCGGAACCAAGAGATGAAAGCGTCATCGCTCACAACACACTGCCTCTCGAATAACAACCCCATGCAACCTTAACGGGGAAAAAACAGGGTTATACCTTTACAATTAATTTATTTAACCTGTGTTATTCTCTTTCTGGAAAGAAATCGTCATCCTATATGATCCTTGAAATATGCTAGCATTCAAATTGAACGAAGCGATCATTACATTGCCAATTACGAATATCCAAAAAAAAATTTAAATTTTAAAACTCATCTCCTTGCCGTTGTAATTATCTAGATTGGGTTCAAATAAATTTTCCCTTTTGATCGAAAATCATTAAAATTATGCTCTTCCAATCACGGGTATATTCTAAGACATGTAAATAATTTGTTTTTACTCTTATACCGTCAATGGATCATTTATCATTGAACTCAGTATTGATCAATAATTTTAGTGTCAATATACAAACACTTTTAAGTAAGTATTTCTCACTCATTTTACGGTTTCATATTTAAACCATCCGTTGTAATAGCCTTTCTCTTGATTCTATCTTCTAAAACCATCATTAATTGGTTTTAATAAGAATTGACCCTTTCATAAGCCAGTAATCTGATAAATTACAGATTTATCACATGTAACATCTAATAAGAGTTGTAACATTGTTTGTAACATCTAATAAGAGTTGTAACATTGTTTGTAACATCTAATAAGAGTTGTAATATCTGACCTGATAACATGTTTGACAACTCTACCCTTCTTTAACTGTGCTTATTCACTTTGAAAATTAATTCAAACTATTTTAATTTCGAAGTATTAGGCCTGCAAAATACGACAACGTAATTTTCGCCTACGTAAAAAGAGTTTGTTAAGTTTCAGCGACCAACTAAGGCTATTCCTACCTCATAAAAGTATGATTTTTTTATTTTAACGTCCCACTGTTCATTTAATTACATTTTACACCTTAAAAACAATTAACACTGCCAGCAAAAGGAGCAACAATGATAACAATATTATTTAAAACCCTAAACTAACAGAAGAACAGAATGTGAATGACAGTATTATTCTAATCTATCATTTCGTTTTCCAATTATAAAGTTACCTTTGTAAACAGACTAAACCACGCTTTTGTGACGTCAACACCAGGATAGTCGCATTATACAATCAGTTGGTGGTTGTAAGAGATGGAATTAACCCGGGAGTTATTGTGTCATCACGTTGGGAGCCATGCGACTGTTGAGTGAAGCTGATCATGAACACCACGTGACAATAACGCTTATTGCTCTTTTATGGCTCAAGTTTACTCTTTTCGTATTGGGTCGTATTCAGGTGAGTCCGAGGCTGCAGTGGTGTGTTCGGCAAGACTCGTTCTACGCCGCTACTAGCACTTAGCCTGAAATATATTATATATTTCGGTAAAGAAATATTATGTTCTGGAGCTTTAAAAATCATCTTTGACCTTCGGATTTTGACGATCAATAATTAGTTCGAGTTAAATTAGTGTATATTTCAAGACGAAAATGAACTTCGTGCTGAGAGCAGATCCGGAGGTTAAAAACAATCAAAAAGTAAATAAATCCACTAACAACTCAAATTCGAAACTTTTGACGAAAACTATATACTTTCTCCATATACTATGGATAGGGGGGAGAAAGTAAAAAGGATTGCGGCATACCGATCATTGTAAAAATCCGTTTGTATTGATGTTTCTTAAATACTACCTTCACAATTTACAAAATAAATTTAAATTTATTTCATGAAGGATATAAGATGGTGGCCGAAAACTAGTGTCTGGCTAAAATTAAATTTACCCAGCAACTATCGATGGTCCCAAGTCAATATCTCGAGATATGTTTGTTTGGATACCATGTATACATATTTTCCAATATAACTCTTCTCGCCAAACTCCCGCCCACATAATATTCTACTACCTCCATCCAAACACCCACCCACAAAACTTCCTCCTCAAAATCTCTAGGGACTCTTTTTTATTGTTGAAATATGTACCAGAGGGAACGCTTATGCAATGTTTCACGATTTTACATAACATTTCCTCCTTTTAGCGAATTTCCCCCTATAGGGAAGTATTAGCGAATTTCCCCCTATAGGGAAGTAGCTATTACCGTAGGCGGCACGGTGAGACTTAAGCGCGGGACCACCGTAACTTTTCATTTTGAGGTCCCTAGACCCCAAAAACACCGTTCGTTCATTTTCATATATATGTATATATATATATATATATATATATATATATATATACCTGTCCGTAGGCACGATAACTTTTGTAAAAAAGGTCCGATCTTGATGAAATTTGGAACAAACGTGTAAAGCGTCATTCATGACTTCGAGTTCGAAAACCAGCAAGATTGGTTTACTCTAAGAAGGTTTTTTTCACAAAATAAAATTTATTTTCAAGCTTTAACACCTTTTTATTAATTTTATTTAAATTTAATTGTTAAAATTGAATTCAGCTTAAAAAAACAAACAATTTAGCATTTTGAATTATTATTCTACGTCAATCCGTTGCTTAGAAATTGGATAGTATTGGATGTGGTAAACACAGTACGTTGTCCAATATTATTTTTAATTTTCCCTCCAAAAGTATAGCTTCCCTGATTTAAGAGATTTTAAAAATACAATTCTGAACATATGATTACATTTTCAGGTGATGAATATTCCATTTGTGTTTATTTTGAATAGTTCATTGATCAAGATTTTGCAGAATGTACATATTATATTAAAAATTTAGTTAATTTAAAAGTAAATGAAAAGAATAGGTGTAAATATAATATTATTATATAGTTTAAAACCAGCTACAAAAAATAATAACAAGATTTTGCTTAGAAATACTTTAAATAAATTTTTAAAAATATTGGCAATTCACATGAACTTGAACTGTATATATGTAACCTGAGCTTTGGATATTGCATTTTGCCTTGATACTATACTTGACTTGCAGTGGCCCAGTCCAAGATTTAAATATAAGGAAAAAATGCCGGCTGGCTGTAAATGGCACAGATAACCCCATCCCTGCTGTTCTGTTAAACATCTTGGGATTTTCTTTACAAACATATAACAATTAATATTCTTTTTTATTAAAAATAATATTTTGGTGAAAATGAACCTCAATTACACAATCAACTCTCACCAAATCGGTTCTTGAATTATTTTAAGATCGGTTTAGGTTTATAGAGTAGAAGTATTAGAAGGAAGGCAAGTTAGTACACAACAGTCAATTCTCCCAGAGTAAACAGATAAACAAGTTGAATGGTGCGCAATTTGACTGTTCTCAACAATTGGGAATCAGCTCGTCCTAACTCAGGAGCGGCCTGGCGTAGAAGTAGAACATGGGACTTCGGCTCCCAAGATCCGTGTTAAAAACCCGCCAATCACCAATGGCAATTTGCTATATGATAATGCCGTAGCCTCGAGGGTGCATAGCTATTTAAGCTGCAGTGCATGTCCATGAAAACTTCGAAGCCTGGCTCTCGTCTAGAAAAAAAATCTTGACAACTCAAATTGACTAGAGAGCTGAGTGGATAAACTGTTCACTGCTCACCTCATAGCCTGAAGGTTGCTGGTTCAAGCGTATGATGTAGTTGGGCTCGAAAAACTAGCTGATCTCGCGGTTTGACTGCAGAACTAAGACCACACAAAATATTTTGATTGAGTTGTATTAACTGGTTTGTTTTGTAATCGTCCTAAGCGCTAGTAACGAGCGCACTGAATCGCACCGAGCCCTAGTAATCGGCCGAACTAGGTGAGGCTTATACATCCATTTCCCTCAGGTAATAATTTATATCAAATAGGAATCTAAATTACTTTAATGAAAACTATTTAATTTAAATTCGTTTTTAATGTAATCCTAAATTATCATCCGATTATACATTATCTCAGAAACTTAACAACCCTAAAATTACCTCTATCACACGAGATCAGTTTATAGGCTAAATCAAATTAAATTTGTATTAGGCCCTACCTTCACATGTCAAAGTTTACCCAATGGACCTCTTCAATTCGATATCCGAGCGTACAGGTTACAATGTTTCAGTGAATCATTAGGTTTAGGCAAGGTCTCACTAAAAGAACAGGCCTTGCTGAAGGACACACTACAAATGCAGGCCATGCTGCATGATTTATTACGTCAAACAAGTAGGCGGTCTGAAAGTCTGGCTCAGGACTCACAGCTGTGCTGATCATCAATTCCTTTGAAATCAAAACAAGAAAACGTAAACAAACAAGTAATTTTGACGTTTAGTGATGAAATGTAAACAGAAAAAACGTAAACAAACAAGGGATATTTGACATTTAGCAATAAAATGTAAACATAAGATGTTAGTTCCCTGCCTACTTGTGTGATGTGGTGCAGCGCTGGGATCGCTGCAGCATGGCCTGTATTTTTAGTGGGGCCTTGGATCGCTATAGCATGGCCTGTCTTTTCAGTGGGGCCTTGCCTTGCTTTAGAATTCTTGATGTCAAAACAGGAGGCCAGCTGAGAGTCTTGCTCAGAAATCACAGCTGTGCAGCTCATCAGTTTCTCTCAAAACAAAACGTGAGAATTTAAATAAACAAATAGTATTTGACAGTCAGTGATAAAATGTATACAAAGGAAGTACATTAATTAAACAAGGAATATTAATTTAACATTTAGTAATATGAATAAACATAGGTTGTTAGTTCCCAGCGTACGGTACTGATGTGAGATGTCGCAGCGCTGGGACTGCTGTAGCATGGACTGTTTTTTAGTGCAGCCTTGGGCTAGATCACTATTCTGTATCTATAGGCCTAAAGGTTAACTCAAATATTTCAATTAAATTATCGGTAGATTATCTAGATATAGAACTATGATCTTGAATTTAGCACGAATCACCTCTGTTTGACGAATTAATTCAAGAATGTCCTAAATGACTTGAGCTGTTTTAGTTTTAATCAAACTACATGCAACTCGGAGAAAAATTGTAGTCTCCATGATTTTAGCGAATTTCCCCTATAGGGAAGTACCTATTACCATAGGCGGCACGGTGAGACTTAAGCCGGAGACCATGTTATTTTTTCATTTTGAGGTCCCTAGACCCCAAAAACACCGTTCGTTCATTTTCATATATATGTATATATATATATATATACCTGTCCGTAGGCGCGATAACTTTAGTAAAAAAGGCCCGATCGCGATGAAATTTGGAACAAACGTGTAAAGAGACATTCATGACTTTGAGTTCGAAAACCAGCATGATAGGTTTATTATAAAAAGGTTTTTTTTTGGAACAATGATTTCTGAAAAGTACCCCTCTTCCCCCTCGCCTTACAAACAGCTAAATCAGCCATAGGTAGCCAGATGTAATGCAAAAACTGTACTGTACCTCAAAATTATTTTTAACATTGACTTTAATACTCAAAGGAGACTGCTCATTCATACAGATGTTTTAGAACCAGAAACTGAGCACTCATGAAATTAGTTTAGCACTCGTCACTAGAGATTTCGCCAGGAGTGTGATTTCACGCTAAAGATTTTTATCCCTGAAATGGACCATTTTTTGCTTTTATCAGGCTAAAATATGGTACAGGGTTACAAAAGGGATTATATTTTTAACTACTTCGCTGCGGTAGAATTATACCCTGATCTTTATTTCAGTGCGTCAAGAGTAACAGATTACATGTGGCAAAGCCAACATTTCCCGTGCGATATATCAGCTGAGGGTGAAGCTCTTGCACTCTAGTTACTAGAAACTAAGACGACCTTGTTATCATTCTTCAGATCAGGATTCGTTTCTGAAGTGACCCAACGAAGAAATAAAAAAAAAACTAATAACCATATTTGATTGTACAGGTTATAAAAATTTACAAATTCAATAGTAAATTATACTAGGAATGCTAATAACATATATATATGATAAAAGGATTTAAAAAAATGTGTATATTTCGTGTTATGGAATAATAACAATAAAAAACTAAATTTAATGTTCCATAAATAACTATAGAGCAGCACGAGTAATTGGTTACTCATGTAGAGTTAAGAATAAGATTGTATTCTTTGAAAAATTATGAACTCGGGGATATAAAACTCATAGCGATCGCATTACAACTGGCCAAAATACGCAAAACGCACCCGGGACTGATCGTTGATTACAGCCGCTGCACTCTGGGCAATGGCTGGCACGAGTAACCGGTTCTTTGTGACATAGGGAAGGAGTTAAAACATCGAAACTAGGAGTGAAAAAGAGAGAGGCCTAACAAAATTCTACAGCTACCATAATGTGCTAATTTTTGTAACATGTGATCAAATGTTTTGGATTGAAAATTTAACATTACCTGGTCTATCTATTTTTTTATCAATATATTTATTCAATATTTAATTTACAATATGATATGAAAGTGTAGTTCTTGTAGCAGCGGTTAGATGAAAAACATTTTGTTTTCGAAGACAATTTCGTCTCAATCTGTTAAAAAGTTTTAAGTTTTTAAGTTAGAAATAAATACCGTAATCGAATTGAGCAAGGATGCATTTAAATAAGTACTTGTGAGATTTACGTTATTGGTAAACATTTCCTCATTGTGTTGTTATATTTAAATTGTTATAAATAAGCAATGAAGCCTAATTTATTAAAATTTAAAAATCTGATTTTTATCTATCACTTGATTTTAAGAAAAATTCACCAACTAAGTTTGGCCTACCTGTGGTGAATAACATCCATGTAATGTCTGAAAAGTAAAATTTAACTTGATAGGCCTAATTCAATACAATCAAGTGATACTAAGTTTATTGAACAAGTTCAGCCCGACGTGGTGGTAAACGTCAGAATTTTTAAACTGAATAAAAGTACGTTGCAATATAGGCCTACAGTAAGGCGAAACGAACTTAGGTCATAATTTTAATAAAATCTTTAAAATTTCTGTTGATTTTACCTGTTTTAATACTACCTAAAGTAGCTAATTTTAGAGAAACTCATAAATTTTGATAGTATATTACTGGTGGCACGCGTTGTCCGTAGGCATACTGAAATCACCATGGGCCTACGTGCGGTGGTACACGCATGATTCGCTGACTGCGCGGCACATGGTGAAGTGGCAAACGATTCACTGTTAGTTATTGCAACCTCCGTACGAGTAAACCACTTACTGGGTCTTCTGACGAGCCCTTCCACCATTTTTGTCGTTATTACATCACCTTAATCTTCATCTTAATCACATTTATTTATTTTTTTTAAGTTTTTACAAGCGCCATCAGTGGCCAAGGTGTGTCTATACAACCCTAAAATACGAACACACCTAATAGCCTAATATAACCCAGCAAAGCTCCGAAAGCGCTGTGAAAATGCATTGAAGAATCAAATGGGAACAGTGCGTCACCATTGGTACTTGTCAGAGTTTTGGAAAGTTTGTAGTGTGCCACTGGTGGCGCACATCAGGGTCACGGCTTGTCTTCAGTCAGACTGAACATGTTAAGTTACTATTTTATTAGCCTAAACTTAATGTAAGATATCCTCAAAAAACCTAAATATAAACCATTACTAATAACATATTTGAGTAGGTTTTTATTACAAAAATATAACAATTTACAAACCTTATTACTTTAGTTTGCTAATGTAACATAAAAAGATTTAAGAGATCTAGAAATCACCCACTTCAATCATAACCTCTATATGATTACATCTCATCTATTCATTCGAGCCCTTCCACCATTTTTGTCGTTATTACATCACCTTAATCCTACATTTTTCTGGGTATACATATTTTAAATAACATTTACGTTAATCATTTAATTCAATTTTATTAGACTGTTTAAACAGTTTATCAGCATTGACTCACAAAAACTTGACCTACACATACAAACACAAACACAAATAGAAACTATAGAACAGCTGCTCAGCTGACATCAGACTTGATAAAGAAAAGACAGACATTAAGGGAAATTAAATGTAAATAATTTGTTCATAGCCAAGGAAGTTATACAGTTTGGTGTTCATTTCACCATAGATAAAAAATCTCCAGGGTATTTTTTATCTATGATTTCACCAATGAATGCTGGTATAGCGTTAATTTGTATATTATACTGCAAAGTGTAATAGTTAATAGCTTAAGGATAGCTTAAAAATAGTACAATTAAATATCAAATTGTGTTTGAAATTTTAGATTATGGGAATGAAAAATGACTTATAACGAATCAAAATCATTCTTTTAATAAGATTTACTGTAAAATTGTAAAATTAATGTTAAAATGTTAATAAAGTTTTGACATTATTGCTTAGTTATATCATTAATTTTTTATGAAGAAGAAGTTTGCTTGCTGTGCCTTTTTTGTAAATATTAATAATTTATTGGATGGGAGTTTTATTCTAGTATGTTACCAAGACAAAGTACTTGCATCAACTCTAAGAAATTTTTGTACATATATGACCGATAACCTTTTTTATTGGTCCAACCAAGGCCACACTACAGTGAAAATACTACAGGCCAAATACAAATAAATACTGCACATATAAGACCGATAACCTTTGTTATGGTGCAACCTGTGTTCAAATTGTTCCATTGTTCCATTAGTATGGTCATCAAGCTCTCTGTCATAAGCTTAGAATTTTGTCCCAATGTTAAAAGTCCTTAAGAAAAGTTTTATTTTTATTTTTATTTAATTAACATAACATTTTCAAAATACAAATAAAACCTGCACATATAGGACAAACAATCTTTATTTTGGCACAACCTGCATGTGCCAGTAGTATGGCCAGGCTCGCTGTCATAAACTTTAATAGTCTTCCCCCATGTTAAATCTCCATTAGAAAAAATTTATTTCTATTTATGACCCAATTAACATAAATACTTCCAAAATACAAATGAAACCTGTACGTAAAGGACCGATAACCTTTGTTTTAGTACAACCTATTTTTAAATCGGTCCATTAATATGGTCAGCAAGCTCGTTGTCATAAGCTTAAAATTTTGTTCCCTTAAAATCTCCTTAAGAAAAGTTTTTTTTCATATTTAATTAACATAAAATTTTCAAAATACATATAAAACGTGCACAACAATTACGCCAAGGACCAATAAATAACCTTTATTATACTGGACCGCTTTAAGTTATAAAGGATCAATAATCTTTATTTTCGTAAAACCTGCATGTGAATCAGTCCATTAGGATGGCCAGGCTCGCTGTCATAAACTTTAATAGTCTTCCCCCATGTTAAATCTCCATAAGAAAAATTTATTTTCCATTTTTTACCCAATTGACATATACTTTCAAAATACAAATAAAACCCGCACATATAGGACTAATAACTTTTGTTTTGGTATACAACCTGCGTTTCAATCGGTCAGGCTCGCTGTATGGTCAGGCTCGCTGTCACAGACTTAACATTTCTTCCCCAATGTTAAATCTCCATCAGAAAAGTTTATTTTTTTGACCCAATTAGTATATATACTTTCAAAATACAAATAAAGACTGCACATATAAGACCAACAACCTTTGTTTTGGTATAACCCACATGTAAACCGGTCCAGTAACGGTCAGGGTCAGTGTCATTAGTTTTACAAAATTTTTTTATTATGTAAGATTTGTAATATTAAACAAAAATATGTAAAATAAAAAAAATAATAATACCACACATAAATTCATCATTAAAATAAATTCCAATAAATAGGGCCTATGTGTCCATATAAAGAATTTAAAAAAATATTACATCTTTGGACGAATGGAAATTCGCTGAGTACGCAGGTCTGCTGCGACGGTTGTATTTTGAATACGGTTTTCCCTGTACCGGTAATCTACTTTCTCACATAACCTTTGTGCAAGTTAGACTCGCCCTGACTCGGTGAGAGTGAACTTGAGCCAATAAAGCAGCAATGTCACGTTATTGTTCTCGTTATAATCATTCAAATGTGATCAAAATGAGGATTATATAAAGGCTTTAATTTTTAGATGAATTGTTGGACTTCCACTGGACATCTGTTGAATGTGATAGGCTTATAAACAAGATTAATTTAGCTATATTCACAGGTTTTAAAAGAGTTTCTGATTGATTGCCAATTACAAAAACAATTTTATGGCTCCATGATGTAAGTTTAAATGTTTGGGCATAATAAACTTATTAAATTTAAAATATTAGAAGCTTTCCGAGAATAATGTTTGGTATCGTTGCTATGTTGATATACATTTTGTTGGTTTCAAATCGATTTACTGTAAAACACACACACACACACACACACACACACACACACACACACACACACACACACACACATTCAGTGAAACACAAGATTATTAATATCAAGCTCGCCGCTCACGATCAGAGGCAGTTTTCAGTTGCTAAAAGAACAAAACTCTGTAAATATATTCTTACTTTTATTTTATCGTGATCCATCAATACGGAACAAATGTTCACCTCTGTTTTCTTCCCGTCTGTATTTACAGAGTGGAAACGGCGTAAAATATGTCACTCAAGAATATCGGGTTCCGAGTTCTGTGAATTTAAAAATGTTCGATACGTTTTTAAAACCTGATGTACTTATGGTCATAGACTATGTCCTTCCTTAAAAACTAATGTTTAAATCTAAGTTAAGCTTTGATCCCTAACCTTAATGCACAATCACTAACGTTTTAAAGTCCAACGTTTCAAAAATTCTAAAGATGGTAGGTTAATGAGCTCTAACGTTTAATATAACTTTTATAATTTTATTTTTTGGTTATTTTTTACTGAGCACGTAAGACGCTGGATGAGTCAGTGTTTAAAATCCGAAATACACCTTTGCCAATCATTGCGTACCTAAAAAAGGATAAAGACATTTGTGAGGTAAAACTGAAATAAAAACTGCATCAAAAATATGATTTCGTCTTACTTTTAGCGAATTTATTTAAAGGAATAAGCTATTACCGTAGGTCTCATGGTAAGACCTAGGCCAATGACCATGTTAACTTTTCATTTTGGGGCCTCCAGAAGCGAAAACTATTTGTTCGAATATACATACATACATATATATATGCCTGTTATTACGATAGAGGCCGTAAATAAGGTCCGATCTTAATGAAATTCGGTACAGACGTGTAAAGTGGTAATCTCTCGGACGAGTTCGTTAAAGCAGCACGATCGGACCACCAGAAGGAGGGAAAGGGAGGTAAACCCCCCAAAATGGGGTATTCGAGTTTTTTACATAAAAAATAAAAATAATCCAATTTTTGTTACGACCATTGAATTCAGCTAAAAAAACAAACAATTTAGTATCTTGAATCACTGCTCTATTGGTATTGGTACCGAGAAACCAACCAAGTGAGCTCTTGCTGTATTGGTTACCGATATTGAAACTAGTAAACACAGTACGTTGTCCCAATGTTAAACCTATGGGAAATAAGTCAAATTCTATATCTTGCTTATTTCTCAACATATTATCTTGATAAAACTTAGTAAATGGCCTCTTCTAGTTCAGATCTACTAAATATTGAATTAAAACAACCCAGTTTTAATATACCTGTAGCAACAAACCTGCATACTCATTCCCAATGTTAACCTTATGGAAAATAAGTAAAATTCTATTTCTCGCTTATTTCTCAACATATCTTGTTAAAACTTAGTAAATGGCATCTTCTAGTTCAGATCTACTAAATATTGAATTAAAACAACCCAGTTTTAATATATCTGTAGCAGCAAACCTGCATACTCATTCCCCATGTTATTCTTGTGGAGCTTACAAGAACATGTCAAATCTCGCTATGTGGATTGAAATATGTTGTTTTGCATTTGAAATTCGCTGAGTATGCAGGTCTGCTGCAACGGTTCAACAGGGGTATTTAGCTATATCAATGTCATTTTAAATTGAATCCAAATAAATGTAGTGGTAGGATCAGGGCAATGGTTTGTGTAGCCTTTTGTGACATAATAAGATTTATGTTGTAGCATTCTATTTGTCAGGATTCTTCATTATTAACCCTGACAGCTGGGCTCGTCTTTGATATTAATTTTATCAACATCATTGACAGCGTACTACGGATCAATTTCGAACGTTCACAACATAGTCTAATATTGACGCTGCGCTCCCAAAATAATAACGTTTTGTCATATAATGCTCCCTACCTGGTCTACCAAGAGGCTACCTCCTTACTTGCTTGAAGTATTAACCTGTAAAGTTATTTTCCCTTACAAAATGAACTACACTAACATTATCTATTCTAAAATACTTTCTTACTTTCCTTTATATTCCCAAATAATTTCTTTGTTACAGTACTTAATCAATACTTTAATTAACATTATATATTATAAATAAAATAAATAAATTAATTAAATTAATTAAATTAATATATTAATTCATTATTAATTATATATTATAATAAATATATAATTTATAATATAATAAAAAATAATTAAATTAACTAATATATTTAATTAATAATGAATAGAGTTAGGATCAATACAAAACAATACTAAAATCAAAGAAAAAACTATTATTTTATAAGGAGGGAAGCTTATGGCTGTACCATTGTCTGGCCTGAAACAGTCGTTTCTTGGACCAATTACATTGCTGAGATTCACGGTGCGATAACCAAGCATCCTCGATATTGTACCTTGTCCTGCAACTTTCAACTGTTGATTGTCTTTTTGGTTTGCCTTTTCTCTCAAATCATTTCAATAACAACATTTATGTAATAATTTGACTTTCTTTCGATTATTTTATTAGTTTTAAGAGACAAGAAATTGTGTTTGTTAAGTTTTAAATGCCTTCGCTGTAGACGTTTTAATTTTGTAAACTCTTACTTACTCTCCCTTGTAACAAACTTATGAATTTTAATCTTTAAATAATTGACACAAGTTGTATCATCGAATTTTTAATATAAATTCAAGCAATGCCATAAAAAGTGTTCTTATTCGATTTTTTCCAAAAATTAAACTTGTATCATCTGTTAGTAGCCTTCCAGAAAAATATGAAGTTGAAATTTATCAATGAATTATTTCATTTTGGCCCGAATAATAAAAGTGCATTGTAGTATATCAAAGAGAATAATGGTCAGTTAACTTCGATTTATTTTAGCGAATTTCCCCCTATAGGGAAGTAGCTATTACCGTAGGCGGCACGGTGAGACTTAAGCGCGGGACCACCGTAACTTTTCATTTTGAGGTCCCTAGACCCCAAAAACACCGTTCGTTCATTTTCATATATATGTATATATATATATATATATATATATATACCTGTCCGTAGGCACGATAACTTTTGTAAAAAAGGTCCGATCTTGATGAAATTTGGAACAAACGTGTAAAGCGTCATTCATGACTTCGAGTTCGAAAACCAGCAAGATTGGTTTACTCTAAGAAGGTTTTTTTCACAAAATAAAATTTATTTTCAAGCTTTAACACCTTTTTATTAATTTTATTTAAATTTAATTGTTAAAATTGAATTCAGCTTAAAAAAACAAACAATTTAGCATTTTGAATTATTATTCTACGTCAATCCGTTGCTTAGAAATTGGATAGTATTGGATGTGGTAAACACAGTACGTTGTCCAATATTATTTTTAATTTTCCCTCCAAAAGTATAGCTTCCCTGATTTAAGAGATTTTAAAAATACAATTCTGAACATATGATTACATTTTCAGGTGATGAATATTCCATTTGTGTTTATTTTGAATAGTTCATTGATCAAGATTTTGCAGAATGTACATATTATATTAAAAATTTAGTTAATTTAAAAGTAAATGAAAAGAATAGGTGTAAATATAATATTATTATATAGTTTAAAACCAGCTACAAAAAATAATAACAAGATTTTGCTTAGAAATACTTTAAATAAATTTTTAAAAATATTGGCAATTCACATGAACTTGAACTGTATATATGTAACCTGAGCTTTGGATATTGCATTTTGCCTTGATACTATACTTGACTTGCAGTGGCCCAGTCCAAGATTTAAATATAAGGAAAAAATGCCGGCTGGCTGTAAATGGCACAGATAACCCCATCCCTGCTGTTCTGTTAAACATCTTGGGATTTTCTTTACAAACATATAACAATTAATATTCTTTTTTATTAAAAATAATATTTTGGTGAAAATGAACCTCAATTACACAATCAACTCTCACCAAATCGGTTCTTGAATTATTTTAAGATCGGTTTAGGTTTATAGAGTAGAAGTATTAGAAGGAAGGCAAGTTAGTACACAACAGTCAATTCTCCCAGAGTAAACAGATAAACAAGTTGAATGGTGCGCAATTTGACTGTTCTCAACAATTGGGAATCAGCTCGTCCTAACTCAGGAGCGGCCTGGCGTAGAAGTAGAACATGGGACTTCGGCTCCCAAGATCCGTGTTAAAAACCCGCCAATCACCAATGGCAATTTGCTATATGATAATGCCGTAACCTCGAGGGTGCATAGCTATTTAAGCTGCAGTGCATGTCCATGAAAACTTCGAAGCCTGGCTCTCGTCTAGAAAAAAAATCTTGACAACTCAAATTGACTAGAGAGCTGAGTGGATAAACTGTTCACTGCTCACCTCATAGCCTGAAGGTTGCTGGTTCAAGCGTATGATGTAGTTGGGCTCGAAAAACTAGCTGATCTCGCGGTTTGACTGCAGAACTAAGACCACACAAAATATTTTGATTGAGTTGTATTAACTGGTTTGTTTTGTAATCGTCCTAAGCGCTAGTAACGAGCGCACTGAATCGCACCGAGCCCTAGTAATCGGCCGAACTAGGTGAGGCTTATACATCCATTTCCCTCAGGTAATAATTTATATCAAATAGGAATCTAAATTACTTTAATGAAAACTATTTAATTTAAATTCGTTTTTAATGTAATCCTAAATTATCATCCGATTATACATTATCTCAGAAACTTAACAACCCTAAAATTACCTCTATCACACGAGATCAGTTTATAGGCTAAATCAAATTAAATTTGTATTAGGCCCTACCTTCACATGTCAAAGTTTACCCAATGGACCTCTTCAATTCGATATCCGAGCGTACAGGTTACAATGTTTCAGTGAATCATTAGGTTTAGGCAAGGTCTCACTAAAAGAACAGGCCTTGCTGAAGGACACACTACAAATGCAGGCCATGCTGCATGATTTATTACGTCAAACAAGTAGGCGGTCTGAAAGTCTGGCTCAGGACTCACAGCTGTGCTGATCATCAATTCCTTTGAAATCAAAACAAGAAAACGTAAACAAACAAGTAATTTTGACGTTTAGTGATGAAATGTAAACAGAAAAAACGTAAACAAACAAGGGATATTTGACATTTAGCAATAAAATGTAAACATAAGATGTTAGTTCCCTGCCTACTTGTGTGATGTGGTGCAGCGCTGGGATCGCTGCAGCATGGCCTGTATTTTTAGTGGGGCCTTGGATCGCTATAGCATGGCCTGTCTTTTCAGTGGGGCCTTGCCTTGCTTTAGAATTCTTGATGTCAAAACAGGAGGCCAGCTGAGAGTCTTGCTCAGAAATCACAGCTGTGCAGCTCATCAGTTTCTCTCAAAACAAAACGTGAGAATTTAAATAAACAAATAGTATTTGACAGTCAGTGATAAAATGTATACAAAGGAAGTACATTAATTAAACAAGGAATATTAATTTAACATTTAGTAATATGAATAAACATAGGTTGTTAGTTCCCAGCGTACGGTACTGATGTGAGATGTCGCAGCGCTGGGACTGCTGTAGCATGGACTGTTTTTTAGTGCAGCCTTGGGCTAGATCACTATTCTGTATCTATAGGCCTAAAGGTTAACTCAAATATTTCAATTAAATTATCGGTAGATTATCTAGATATAGAACTATGATCTTGAATTTAGCACGAATCACCTCTGTTTGACGAATTAATTCAAGAATGTCCTAAATGACTTGAGCTGTTTTAGTTTTAATCAAACTACATGCAACTCGGAGAAAAATTGTAGTCTCCATGATTTTAGCGAATTTCCCCTATAGGGAAGTACCTATTACCATAGGCGGCACGGTGAGACTTAAGCCGGAGACCATGTTATTTTTTCATTTTGAGGTCCCTAGACCCCAAAAACACCGTTCGTTCATTTTCATATATATGTATATATATATATATATACCTGTCCGTAGGCGCGATAACTTTAGTAAAAAAGGCCCGATCGCGATGAAATTTGGAACAAACGTGTAAAGAGACATTCATGACTTTGAGTTCGAAAACCAGCATGATAGGTTTATTATAAAAAGGTTTTTTTTTGGAACAATGATTTCTGAAAAGTACCCCTCTTCCCCCTCGCCTTACAAACAGCTAAATCAGCCATAGGTAGCCAGATGTAATGCAAAAACTGTACTGTACCTCAAAATTATTTTTAACATTGACTTTAATACTCAAAGGAGACTGCTCATTCATACAGATGTTTTAGAACCAGAAACTGAGCACTCATGAAATTAGTTTAGCACTCGTCACTAGAGATTTCGCCAGGAGTGTGATTTCACGCTAAAGATTTTTATCCCTGAAATGGACCATTTTTTGCTTTTATCAGGCTAAAATATGGTACAGGGTTACAAAAGGGATTATATTTTTAACTACTTCGCTGCGGTAGAATTATACCCTGATCTTTATTTCAGTGCGTCAAGAGTAACAGATTACATGTGGCAAAGCCAACATTTCCCGTGCGATATATCAGCTGAGGGTGAAGCTCTTGCACTCTAGTTACTAGAAACTAAGACGACCTTGTTATCATTCTTCAGATCAGGATTCGTTTCTGAAGTGACCCAACGAAGAAATAAAAAAAAAACTAATAACCATATTTGATTGTACAGGTTATAAAAATTTACAAATTCAATAGTAAATTATACTAGGAATGCTAATAACATATATATATGATAAAAGGATTTAAAAAAATGTGTATATTTCGTGTTATGGAATAATAACAATAAAAAACTAAATTTAATGTTCCATAAATAACTATAGAGCAGCACGAGTAATTGGTTACTCATGTAGAGTTAAGAATAAGATTGTATTCTTTGAAAAATTATGAACTCGGGGATATAAAACTCATAGCGATCGCATTACAACTGGCCAAAATACGCAAAACGCACCCGGGACTGATCGTTGATTACAGCCGCTGCACTCTGGGCAATGGCTGGCACGAGTAACCGGTTCTTTGTGACATAGGGAAGGAGTTAAAACATCGAAACTAGGAGTGAAAAAGAGAGAGGCCTAACAAAATTCTACAGCTACCATAATGTGCTAATTTTTGTAACATGTGATCAAATGTTTTGGATTGAAAATTTAACATTACCTGGTCTATCTATTTTTTTATCAATATATTTATTCAATATTTAATTTACAATATGATATGAAAGTGTAGTTCTTGTAGCAGCGGTTAGATGAAAAACATTTTGTTTTCGAAGACAATTTCGTCTCAATCTGTTAAAAAGTTTTAAGTTTTTAAGTTAGAAATAAATACCGTAATCGAATTGAGCAAGGATGCATTTAAATAAGTACTTGTGAGATTTACGTTATTGGTAAACATTTCCTCATTGTGTTGTTATATTTAAATTGTTATAAATAAGCAATGAAGCCTAATTTATTAAAATTTAAAAATCTGATTTTTATCTATCACTTGATTTTAAGAAAAATTCACCAACTAAGTTTGGCCTACCTGTGGTGAATAACATCCATGTAATGTCTGAAAAGTAAAATTTAACTTGATAGGCCTAATTCAATACAATCAAGTGATACTAAGTTTATTGAACAAGTTCAGCCCGACGTGGTGGTAAACGTCAGAATTTTTAAACTGAATAAAAGTACGTTGCAATATAGGCCTACAGTAAGGCGAAACGAACTTAGGTCATAATTTTAATAAAATCTTTAAAATTTCTGTTGATTTTACCTGTTTTAATACTACCTAAAGTAGCTAATTTTAGAGAAACTCATAAATTTTGATAGTATATTACTGGTGGCACGCGTTGTCCGTAGGCATACTGAAATCACCATGGGCCTACGTGCGGTGGTACACGCATGATTCGCTGACTGCGCGGCACATGGTGAAGTGGCAAACGATTCACTGTTAGTTATTGCAACCTCCGTACGAGTAAACCACTTACTGGGTCTTCTGACGAGCCCTTCCACCATTTTTGTCGTTATTACATCACCTTAATCTTCATCTTAATCACATTTATTTATTTTTTTTAAGTTTTTACAAGCGCCATCAGTGGCCAAGGTGTGTCTATACAACCCTAAAATACGAACACACCTAATAGCCTAATATAACCCAGCAAAGCTCCGAAAGCGCTGTGAAAATGCATTGAAGAATCAAATGGGAACAGTGCGTCACCATTGGTACTTGTCAGAGTTTTGGAAAGTTTGTAGTGTGCCACTGGTGGCGCACATCAGGGTCACGGCTTGTCTTCAGTCAGACTGAACATGTTAAGTTACTATTTTATTAGCCTAAACTTAATGTAAGATATCCTCAAAAAACCTAAATATAAACCATTACTAATAACATATTTGAGTAGGTTTTTATTACAAAAATATAACAATTTACAAACCTTATTACTTTAGTTTGCTAATGTAACATAAAAAGATTTAAGAGATCTAGAAATCACCCACTTCAATCATAACCTCTATATGATTACATCTCATCTATTCATTCGAGCCCTTCCACCATTTTTGTCGTTATTACATCACCTTAATCCTACATTTTTCTGGGTATACATATTTTAAATAACATTTACGTTAATCATTTAATTCAATTTTATTAGACTGTTTAAACAGTTTATCAGCATTGACTCACAAAAACTTGACCTACACATACAAACACAAACACAAATAGAAACTATAGAACAGCTGCTCAGCTGACATCAGACTTGATAAAGAAAAGACAGACATTAAGGGAAATTAAATGTAAATAATTTGTTCATAGCCAAGGAAGTTATACAGTTTGGTGTTCATTTCACCATAGATAAAAAATCTCCAGGGTATTTTTTATCTATGATTTCACCAATGAATGCTGGTATAGCGTTAATTTGTATATTATACTGCAAAGTGTAATAGTTAATAGCTTAAGGATAGCTTAAAAATAGTACAATTAAATATCAAATTGTGTTTGAAATTTTAGATTATGGGAATGAAAAATGACTTATAACGAATCAAAATCATTCTTTTAATAAGATTTACTGTAAAATTGTAAAATTAATGTTAAAATGTTAATAAAGTTTTGACATTATTGCTTAGTTATATCATTAATTTTTTATGAAGAAGAAGTTTGCTTGCTGTGCCTTTTTTGTAAATATTAATAATTTATTGGATGGGAGTTTTATTCTAGTATGTTACCAAGACAAAGTACTTGCATCAACTCTAAGAAATTTTTGTACATATATGACCGATAACCTTTTTTATTGGTCCAACCAAGGCCACACTACAGTGAAAATACTACAGGCCAAATACAAATAAATACTGCACATATAAGACCGATAACCTTTGTTATGGTGCAACCTGTGTTCAAATTGTTCCATTGTTCCATTAGTATGGTCATCAAGCTCTCTGTCATAAGCTTAGAATTTTGTCCCAATGTTAAAAGTCCTTAAGAAAAGTTTTATTTTTATTTTTATTTAATTAACATAACATTTTCAAAATACAAATAAAACCTGCACATATAGGACAAACAATCTTTATTTTGGCACAACCTGCATGTGCCAGTAGTATGGCCAGGCTCGCTGTCATAAACTTTAATAGTCTTCCCCCATGTTAAATCTCCATTAGAAAAAATTTATTTCTATTTATGACCCAATTAACATAAATACTTCCAAAATACAAATGAAACCTGTACGTAAAGGACCGATAACCTTTGTTTTAGTACAACCTATTTTTAAATCGGTCCATTAATATGGTCAGCAAGCTCGCTGTCATAAGCTTAAAATTTTGTTCCCTTAAAATCTCCTTAAGAAAAGTTTTTTTTTCATATTTAATTAACATAAAATTTTCAAAATACATATAAAACGTGCACAACAATTACGCCAAGGACCAATAAATAACCTTTATTATACTGGACCGCTTTAAGTTATAAAGGATCAATAATCTTTATTTTCGTAAAACCTGCATGTGAATCAGTCCATTAGGATGGCCAGGCTCGCTGTCATAAACTTTAATAGTCTTCCCCCATGTTAAATCTCCATAAGAAAAATTTATTTTCCATTTTTTACCCAATTGACATATACTTTCAAAATACAAATAAAACCCGCACATATAGGACTAATAACTTTTGTTTTGGTATACAACCTGCGTTTCAATCGGTCAGGCTCGCTGTATGGTCAGGCTCGCTGTCACAGACTTAACATTTCTTCCCCAATGTTAAATCTCCATCAGAAAAGTTTATTTTTTTGACCCAATTAGTATATATACTTTCAAAATACAAATAAAGACTGCACATATAAGACCAACAACCTTTGTTTTGGTATAACCCACATGTAAACCGGTCCAGTAACGGTCAGGGTCAGTGTCATTAGTTTTACAAAATTTTTTTATTATGTAAGATTTGTAATATTAAACAAAAATATGTAAAATAAAAAAATAATAATACCACACATAAATTCATCATTAAAATAAATTCCAATAAATAGGGCCTATGTGTCCATATAAAGAATTTAAAAAAATATTACATCTTTGGACGAATGGAAATTCGCTGAGTACGCAGGTCTGCTGCGACGGTTGTATTTTGAATACGGTTTTCCCTGTACCGGTAATCTACTTTCTCACATAACCTTTGTGCAAGTTAGACTCGCCCTGACTCGGTGAGAGTGAACTTGAGCCAATAAAGCAGCAATGTCACGTTATTGTTCTCGTTATAATCATTCAAATGTGATCAAAATGAGGATTATATAAAGGCTTTAATTTTAGATGAATTGTTGGACTTCCACTGGACATCTGTTGAATGTGATAGGCTTATAAACAAGATTAATTTAGCTATATTCACAGGTTTTAAAAGAGTTTCTGATTGATTGCCAATTACAAAAACAATTTTATGGCTCCATGATGTAAGTTTAAATGTTTGGGCATAATAAACTTATTAAATTTAAAATATTAGAAGCTTTCCGAGAATAATGTTTGGTATCGTTGCTATGTTGATATACATTTTGTTGGTTTCAAATCGATTTACTGTAAAACACACACACACACACACACACACACACACACACACACACACACACACACACATTCAGTGAAACACAAGATTATTAATATCAAGCTCGCCGCTCACGATCAGAGGCAGTTTTCAGTTGCTAAAAGAACAAAACTCTGTAAATATATTCTTACTTTTATTTTATCGTGATCCATCAATACGGAACAAATGTTCACCTCTGTTTTCTTCCCGTCTGTATTTACAGAGTGGAAACGGCGTAAAATATGTCACTCAAGAATATCGGGTTCCGAGTTCTGTGAATTTAAAAATGTTCGATACGTTTTTAAAACCTGATGTACTTATGGTCATAGACTATGTCCTTCCTTAAAAACTAATGTTTAAATCTAAGTTAAGCTTTGATCCCTAACCTTAATGCACAATCACTAACGTTTTAAAGTCCAACGTTTCAAAAATTCTAAAGATGGTAGGTTAATGAGCTCTAACGTTTAATATAACTTTTATAATTTTATTTTTTGGTTATTTTTTACTGAGCACGTAAGACGCTGGATGAGTCAGTGTTTAAAATCCGAAATACACCTTTGCCAATCATTGCGTACCTAAAAAAGGATAAAGACATTTGTGAGGTAAAACTGAAATAAAAACTGCATCAAAAATATGATTTCGTCTTACTTTTAGCGAATTTATTTAAAGGAATAAGCTATTACCGTAGGTCTCATGGTAAGACCTAGGCCAATGAGTTAACTTTTCATTTTGGGGCCTCCAGAAGCGAAAACTATTTGTTCGAATATACATACATACATATATATATGCCTGTTATTACGATAGAGGCCGTAAATAAGGTCCGATCTTAATGAAATTCGGTACAGACGTGTAAAGTGGTAATCTCTCGGACGAGTTCGTTAAAGCAGCACGATCGGACCACCAGAAGGAGGGAAAG
>JAQJVK010000464.1:0-36353 GCA_035578135.1 Flexamia atlantica | reverse complement strand
TTTTCATGTCATACTTTGACAAATCTCTGTCCGCACATCTCAATGCGACTAATTTAATCACCCATATTTCCAAAACCTAAGTTTTTACGGTAACTTGGGTGGTATAGTACTAAAGTTCTGGTCCTATTCTTTCATCCTACGTGAACGTCATGCTGACACACTTCCGTATTTATTTTATATTTTATGTCAAACTTAGGTGTATCGCTGTCCACACATCCAAAGCGACTATTTTAATCACCCGTATTTCCAAAACCTAAGTTTTTAAGGTAACTTGGGTGGTATAGTACTAAAGTTCTGGACCTATTCTATCATCCTATGTGTACGTCATGTTGGCACACCTCCGTATTTTTTTTATATTTCGTGTCAAACTTCGACAAATCGTTGTCCGCACATCGCATAGCGACTAATTTAATCACCCATATTTCCAAAACCTAAGTTTTTACGGTAACTTGGGTGGTATAGTACTAAAGTTCTGGACCTATTGTATCATCCTATGTGTACGTAATGTTGGCACACCTCCGTATTTATTATTATATTTCATGTCATACTTAGACAAATCGTTGTCCGCACATCGCATAGCGACTAATTTAATCACCCATATTTCCAAAACCTAAGTTTTTACGGTAACTTGGGTGGTATAGTACTAAAGTTCTGGTCGAATTCTTTCATCCTATGTGTACGTCATGTTGGCACACTTCCGTATTTATTTTATTTTTCATGTCATACTTTGACAAATCGCTGTCCGCACATCTCAATGCGACTACATTAATCAGCCATATTTCCAAAACCTAAGTTTTTAAGGTAACTTGGGTGGTATAATACAGAAGTTCTGGTCCTATTCTATCACCCTATATGTACGTCATGTATCCACAATTCCGTATTTATTTTTATATTTCATGTCAAACTTAGACAAATCGTTGTCCGCACATCGCATAGCGACTAATTTAATCACCCATATTTCCAAAACCTAAGTTTTTAAGGTAACTTGGGTGGTATAATACTAAATTTCAGGACCTATTCTATCATCTTATGTGTACGTCATGTAGGCACACTTCCGTATTTATTTTATTTTTCATGTCATACTTTGACAAATCGCTGTCCGCACATCTCAATGCGACTACTTTAATCAGCCATATTTCCAAAACCTAAGTTTTTAAGGTAACTTGGGTGGTATAATACTAAAGTTCTGGTCCTATTCTATCACCCTACGTGTACGTAGTGTTGGCACACCTCCGTATTTATTATTATATTTCATGTCATACTTAGACAAATCGTTGTCCGCACATTGCATAGCGACTAATTTAATCACCCATATTTCCAAAACCTAAGTTTTTACGGTAACTTGGGTGGTATAGTACTAAAGTTCTGGACCTATTCTATCATCCTATGTGTACGTCATGTTGGCACACCTCCGTATTTTTTTATATTTCGTGTCAAACTTCGACAAATCGTTGTCCGCACATCGCATAGCGACTACTTTAATCAGCCATATTTCCAAAACCTAAGTTTTTACGGTAACTTGGGTGGTATAATACAGAAGTTCTGGTCCTATTCTATCACCCTATGTGTACGTCATGTATCCACAATTCCGTATTTATTTTTATATTTCATGTCAAACTTAGACAAATCGTTGTCCGCACATCGCATAGCGACTAATTTAATCACCCATATTTCCAAAACCTAAGTTTTTAAGGTAACTTGGGTGGTATAATACTAAATTTCAGGACCTATTCTATCATCCTATGTGTACGTCATGTTGGCACACTTAATCACCCATATTTCCAAAACATAAGTTTTTAAGGTAACTTGGGTGGTATAATACTAAATTTCAGGACCTATTCTATCATCCTATGTGTACGTCATGTTGGCACACTTCCGTATTTATTTTATTTTTCATGTCATACTTTGACAAATCGCTGTCCGCACATCTCAATGCGACTACTTTAATCAGCCATATTTCCAAAACCTAAGTTTTTACGGTAACTTGGGTGGTATAATACAGAAGTTCTGGTCCTATTCTATCACCCTATGTGTACGTCATGTATCCACAATTCCGTATTTATTTTTATATTTCATGTCAAACTTAGACAAATCGTTGTCCGCACATCTCAATGCGACTAATTTAATCACCCATATTTCCAAAACCTAAGTTTTTACGGTAACTTGGGTGGTATAATACAGAAGTTCTGGTCCTATTCTATCACCCTACGTGTACGTAATGTTGGCACTCTTCCGTATTTATTTTATTTTTCATGTCATACTTTGACAAATCTCTGTCCGCACATCTCAATGCGACTAATTTAATCACCCATATTTCCAAAACCTAAGTTTTTACGGTAACTTGGGTGGTATAGTACTAAAGTTCTGGTCCTATTCTTTCATCCTACGTGAACGTCATGCTGACACACTTCCGTATTTATTTTATATTTTATGTCAAACTTAGGTGGATCGCTGTCCACACATCCAAAGCGACTATTTTAATCACCCGTATTTCCAAAACCTAAGTTTTTAAGGTAACTTGGGTGGTATAGTACTAAAGTTCTGGACCTATTCTATCATCCTATGTGTACGTCATGTTGGCACACCTCCGTATTTTTTTTTATATTTCGTGTCAAACTTCGACAAATCGTTGTCCGCACATCGCATAGCGACTAATTTAATCACCCATATTTCCAAAACCTAAGTTTTTACGGTAACTTGGGTGGTATAGTACTAAAGTTCTGGACCTATTGTATCATCCTATGTGTACGTAATGTTGGCACACCTCCGTATTTATTATTATATTTCATGTCATACTTAGACAAATCGTTGTCCGCACATCGCATAGCGACTAATTTAATCACCCATATTTCCAAAACCTAAGTTTTTACGGTAACTTGGGTGGTATAGTACTAAAGTTCTGGTCGAATTCTTTCATCCTATGTGTACGTCATGTTGGCACACTTCCGTATTTATTTTATTTTTCATGTCATACTTTGACAAATCGCTGTCCGCACATCTCAATGCGACTACATTAATCAGCCATATTTCCAAAACCTAAGTTTTTAAGGTAACTTGGGTGGTATAATACAGAAGTTCTGGTCCTATTCTATCACCCTATATGTACGTCATGTATCCACAATTCCGTATTTATTTTTATATTTCATGTCAAACTTAGACAAATCGTTGTCCGCACATCGCATAGCGACTAATTTAATCACCCATATTTCCAAAACCTAAGTTTTTAAGGTAACTTGGGTGGTATAATACTAAATTTCAGGACCTATTCTATCATCCTATGTGTACGTCATGTAGGCACACTTCCGTATTTATTTTATTTTTCATGTCATACTTTGACAAATCGCTGTCCGCACATCTCAATGCGACTACTTTAATCAGCCATATTTCCAAAACCTAAGTTTTTAAGGTAACTTGGGTGGTATAATACTAAAGTTCTGGTCCTATTCTATCACCCTACGTGTACGTAGTGTTGGCACACCTCCGTATTTATTATTATATTTCATGTCATACTTAGACAAATCGTTGTCCGCACATCGCATAGCGACTAATTTAATCACCCATATTTCCAAAACCTAAGTTTTTACGGTAACTTGGGTGGTATAGTACTAAAGTTCTGGACCTATTCTATCATCCTATGTGTACGTCATGTTGGCACACCTCCGTATTTTTTTATATTTCGTGTCAAACTTCGACAAATCGTTGTCCGCACATCGCATAGCGACTACTTTAATCAGCCATATTTCCAAAACCTAAGTTTTTACGGTAACTTGGGTGGTATAATACAGAAGTTCTGGTCCTATTCTATCACCCTATGTGTACGTCATGTATCCACAATTCCGTATTTATTTTTATATTTCATGTCAAACTTAGACAAATCGTTGTCCGCACATCGCATAGCGACTAATTTAATCACCCATATTTCCAAAACCTAAGTTTTTAAGGTAACTTGGGTGGTATAATACTAAATTTCAGGACCTATTCTATCATCCTATGTGTACGTCATGTTGGCACACTTAATCACCCATATTTCCAAAACATAAGTTTTTAAGGTAACTTGGGTGGTATAATACTAAATTTCAGGACCTATTCTATCATCCTATGTGTACGTCATGTTGGCACACTTCCGTATTTATTTTATTTTTCATGTCATACTTTGACAAATCGCTGTCCGCACATCTCAATGCGACTATTTTAATCAGCCATATTTCCAAAACCTAAGTTTTTACGGTAACTTGGATGGTATAATACAGAAGTTCTGGTCCTATTCTATCACCCTATGTGTACGTCATGTATCCACAATTCCGTATTTATTTTTATATTTCATGTCAAACTTAGACAAATCGTTGTCCGCACATCTCATAGCGACTAATTTAATCACCCATATTTCCAAAACCTAAGTTTTTAAGGTAACTTGGGTGGTATAGTACTAAAGTTCTGGTCCAATTCTTTCATCCTATGTGTACGTAATGTTGGCACACTTCCGTATTTATTTTATTTTTCATGTCATACTTTGACAAATCTCTGTCCGCACATCTCAATGCGACTAATTTAATCAGCCATATTTCCAAAACCTATGTTTTTACGGTAACTTGGGTGGTATAATACAGAAGTTCTGGTCCTATTCTATCACCCTATGTGTACGTCATGTATCCACAATTCCGTATTTATTTTATATTTTATGTCAAACTTAGGTGGATCACTGTCCACACATCCAAAGCGACTATTTTAACCACCCGTATTTACAAAACCTAAGTTTTTAAGGTAACTTGGGTGGTATAGTACTAAAGTTCTGGACCTATTCTATCATCCTATGTGTACGTCATGTTGGCACACCTCCGTATTTTTTTTATATTTTGTGTCAAACTTCGACAAATCTCTGTCCGCACATCTCAATGCGACTACTTTATTCAGCCATATTTCCAAAACCTAAGTTTTTACGGTAACTTGGGTGGTATAATACTAAAGTTCTGGTCCTATTCTATCACCCTACGTGTACGTAATGTTTGCACACTTCCGTATTTATTTTATTTTTCATGTCAAACTTCGACAAATCGTTGTCCGCACATCGCATAGCGACTAATTTAATCACCCATATTTCCAAAACCTAAGTTTTTACGGTAACTTGGGTGGTATAATACAGAAGTTCTGGTCCTATTCTATCACCGTATGTGTACGTCACGTATCCACAATTCCGTATTTATTTTTATATTTCATGTCAAACTTAGACTAATCGCTGTCCGCACATCTCAATGCGACTACTTTAATCAGCCATATTTCCAAAACCTAAGTTTTTACGGTAACTTGTGTGGTATAGTACTAAAGTTCTGGACCTATTCTATCATCCTATGTCTACGTCATGTTGGCACACCTCCGTATTTTTTTATATTTCGTGTCAAACTTCGACAAATCTCTGTCCGCACATCTCAATGCGACTACTTTAATCAGCCATATTTCCAAAACCTAAGTTTTTACGGTAACTTGGGTTGTATATTACAGAAGTTCTGGTCCTATTCTATCACCCTATGTGTACGTCATGCTGACACACTGCCGTATTTATTTTTATATTTCATGTCAAACTTAGACAAATCGTTGTCCGCACATCGCATAGCGACTAATTTAATCACCCATATTTCCAAAACCTAAGTTTTTACGGTAACTTGGGTGGTATAGTACTAAAGTTCTGGACCTATTCTATCATCCTATGTGTACGTCATGTTGGCACACCTCCGTATTTTTTTTATATTTCGTGTCAAGCTTCGACAAATCTCTGTCCGCACATCTCAATGCGACTACTTTAATCAGCCATATTTCCAAAACCTAAGTTTTTACGGTAACTTGGGTGGTATAATACAGAAGTTCTGGTCCTATTCTATCACCCTACGTGTACGTAATGTTGGCACACCTCCGTATTTATTATTATATTTCATGTCATACTTAGACAAATCGTTGTCCGCACATCGCATAGCGACTAATTTAATCACCCATATTTCCAAAACCTAAGTTTTTACGGTAACTTGGGTGGTATAATACAGAAGTTCTGGTCCTATTCTATCACCCTATGTGTACGTCATGTATCCACAATTCCGTATTTATTTTTATATTTCATGTCAAACTTAGACAAATCGTTGTCCGCACATCTCATAGCGACTAATTTAATCACCCATATTTCCAAAACCTAAGTTTTTAAGGTAACTTGGGTGGTTTAGTACTAAAGTTCTGGTCCTATTCTATCACCCTACGTGTACGTAATGTTTGCACACTTCCGTATTTATTTTATTTTTCATGTCAAACTTCGACAAATCGTTGTCCGCACATCGCATAGCGACTAATTTAATCACCCATATTTCCAAAACCTAAGTTTTTACGGTAACTTGGGTGGTATAATACAGAAGTTCTGGTCCTATTCTATCACCGTATGTGTACGTCACGTATCCACAATTCCGTATTTATTTTTATATTTCATGTCAAACTTAGACTAATCGCTGTCCGCACATCTCAATGCGACTACTTTAATCAGCCATATTTCCAAAACCTAAGTTTTTACGGTAACTTGTGTGGTATAGTACTAAAGTTCTGGACCTATTCTATCATCCTATGTCTACGTCATGTTGGCACACCTCCGTATTTTTTTATATTTCGTGTCAAACTTCGACAAATCTCTGTCCGCACATCTCAATGCGACTACTTTAATCAGCCATATTTCCAAAACCTAAGTTTTTACGGTAACTTGGGTGGTATAATACAGAAGTTCTGGTCCTATTCTATCACCCTATGTGTACGTCATGCTGACACACTGCCGTATTTATTTTTATATTTCATGTCAAACTTAGACAAATCGTTGTCCGCACATCGCATAGCGACTAATTTAATCACCCATATTTCCAAAACCTAAGTTTTTACGGTAACTTGGGTGGTATAGTACTAAAGTTCTGGACCTATTCTATCATCCTATGTGTACGTCATGTTGGCACACCTCCGTATTTTTTTTATATTTCGTGTCAAACTTCGACAAATCTCTGTCCGCACATCTCAATGCGACTACTTTAATCAGCCATATTTCCAAAACCTAAGTTTTTACGGTAACTTGGGTGGTATAATACAGAAGTTCTGGTCCTATTCTATCACCCTACGTGTACGTAATGTTGGCACACCTCCGTATTTATTATTATATTTCATGTCATACTTAGACAAATCGTTGTCCGCACATCGCATAGCGACTAATTTAATCACCCATATTTCCAAAACCTAAGTTTTTACGGTAACTTGGGTGGTATAATACAGAAGTTCTGGTCCTATTCTATCACCCTACGTGTACGTAATGTTGGCACACCTCCGTATTTATTATTATATTTCATGTCATACTTAGACAAATCGTTGTCCGCACATCGCATAGCGACTAATTTAATCACCCATAGATCCAAAACCTAAGATTTTAAGGTAACTTGGGTGGTATAGTACAGAAGTTCTGGTCCTATTCTATCACCCTATGTGTACGTCATGTATCCACAATTCCGTATTAATTTTTATATTTCATGTCAAACTTAGACAAATCGTTGTCCGCACATCGCATAGCGACTAATTTAATCACCCATATTTCCAAAACCTAAGTTTTTACGGTAACTTGGGTGGTATAGTACTAAAGTTCTGGTCCTATTCTTTCATCCTATGTGTACGTCATGTTGGCATACTTCCGTATTTATTTTATTTTTCATGTCATACTTTGACAAATCGCTGTCCGCACATCTCAATGCGACCACTTTAATCAGCCATATTTCCAAAACCTAAGTTTTTACGGTAACTTGGGTGGTATAATACAGAAGTTCTGGTCCTATTCTATCATCCTATGTGTACGTAATGTTGGCACACCTCCGTATTTATTATTATATTTCATGTCATACTTTGACAAATCGTTGTCCGCACATCGCATAGCGACTAATTTAATCACCCATATTTCCAAAACCTAAGTTTTTAAGGTAACTTGGGTGGTATAGTACTAAAGCTCTGGCCCTATTCTTTCATCCTACGTGTACGTCATGCTGACACACTGCCGTATTTATTTTATATTTTATGTCAAACTTAGGTGGATCGCTGTCCACACATCCAAAGCGACTATTTTAATCACCCGTATTTCCAAAACCTAAGTTTTTAAGGTAACTTGGGTGGTATAGTACTAAAGTTCTGGACCTATTCTATCATCCTATGTGTACGTCATGTTGGCACACCTCCGTATTTTTTTATATTTCGTGTCAAACTTCGACAAATCGTTGTCCGCACATCGCATAGCGACTAATTTAATCACCCATATTTCCAAAACCTAAGTTTTTACGGTAACTTGGGTGGTATAATACAGAAGTTCTGGTCCTATTCTATCACCCTATGTGTACGTCATGTATCCACAATTCCGTATTTATTTTTATATTTCATGTCAAACTTAGACAAATCGCTGTCTGCACATCTCAATGCGACTACTTTAATCACCCATATTTCCAAAACCTAAGTTTTTACGGTAACTTGGGTGGTATAGTACTAAAGTTCTGGACCTATTCTATCATCCTATGTGTACGTCATTTTGGCACACTTCCGTATTTGTTTTACATTTCGTGTCAAACTTCGACAAATCGTTGTCCGCACATCGCATAGCGACTAATTTAATCACCCATATTCCCAAAACCTAAGTTTTTAAGGTAACTTGGGTGGTATAGTACTAAAGTTCTCGTCCTATTCTTTCATCCTACGTGTACGTAATGTTGGTACACCTCCGTATTTATTTTTATATTTCATGTCAAACTTATACAAATCGTTGTCCGCACATCGCATAGCGACTAATTTAATCACCCATATTTCCAAAACCTAAGTTTTTACGGTAACTTGGGTGGTATAATACAGAAGTTCTGGTCCTATTCTATCACCCTATGTGTACGTCATGTATCCACAATTCCGTATTTATTTTTAAATTTCATGTCAAACTTAGACAAATCGCTGTCCGCACATCTCAATGCGACTACTTTAATCACCCGTATTTCCAAAACCTAAGTTTTGACGGTAACCTGAGTAGTATAATAATATAGTTCTAATCCTATTCTATCACCCAATGTGCACGTCATGCATCCAAAATTCCGTATTTATTTTTATATTTCATGTCAAACTTAGACAAATCGTTGTCCGCACATCGCATAGCGACTAATTTAATCACCCATATTTCCAAAACCTAAGTTTTTAAGGTAACTTGGGTGGTATAGTACTAAAGTTCTGGACCTATTCTATCATCCTATGTGTACGTCATGTTGGCACACCTCCGTATTTTTCTATATTTCGTGTCAAACTTCGACAAATCGTTGTCCGCACATCGCATAGCGACTAATTTAATCACCCATATTTCCAAAACCTAAGTTTTTAAGGTAACTTGGGTGGTATAGTACTAAAGTTCTCGTCCTATTCTTTCATCCTACGTGTACGTAATGTTGGTACACCTCCGTATTTATTTTTATATTTCATGTCAAACTTATACAAATCGTTGTCCGCACATCGCATAGCGACTAATTTAATCACCCATATTTCCAAAACCTAAGTTTTTACGGTAACTTGGGTGGTATAATACAGAAGTTCTGGTCCTATTCTATCACCCTATGTGTACGTCATGTATCCACAATTCCGTATATTTTTTTATATTTCATGTCAAACTTAGACAAATCGCTGTCCGCACATCTCAATGCGACTACTTTAATCACCCATATTTCCAAAACCTAAGTTTTTACGGTAACTTGGGTGGTATAGTACTAAAGTTCTGGACCTATTCTATCATCCTATGTGTACGTCATGTTGGCACACCTCCGTATTTGTTTTATATTTCGTGTCAAACTTCGACAAATCGTTGTCCGCACATCGCATAGCGACTAATTTAATCACCCATATTTCCAAAACCTAAGTTTTTAAGGTAACTTGGGTGGTATAGTACTAAAGTTCTCGTCCTATTCTTTCATCCTACGTGTACGTAATGTTGGTACACCTCCGTATTTATTTTTATATTTCATGTCAAACTTATACAAATCGTTGTCCGCACATCGCATAGCGACTAATTTAATCACCCATATTTCCAAAACCTAAGTTTTTACGGTAACTTGGGTGGTATAATACAGAAGTTCTGGTCCTATTCTATCACCCTATGTGTACGTCATGTATCCACAATTCCGTATTTATTTTTAAATTTCATGTCAAACTTAGACAAATCGCTGTCCGCACATCTCAATGCGACTACTTTAATCACCCGTATTTCCAAAACCTAAGTTTTGACGGTAACCTGAGTAGTATAATAATATAGTTCTAATCCTATTCTATCACCCAATGTGCACGTCATGCATCCAAAATTCCGTATTTATTTTTATATTTCATGTCAAACTTAGACAAATCGTTGTCCGCACATCGCATAGCGACTACTTTAATCACCCATATTTCCAAAACCTAAGTTTTTACGGTAACTTGGGTGGTATAGTACTAAAGTTCTGGACCTATTCTATCATCCTATGTGTACGTCATGTTGGCACACCTCCGTATTTTTTTTATATTTCGTGTCAAACTTCGACAAATCTCTGTCCGCACATCTCAATGCGACTACTTTAATCAGCTATATTTCCAAAACCTAAGTTTTTACGGTAACTTGGGTGGTATAATACAGAAGTTCTGGTCCTATTCTATCACCCTACGTGTATGTAATGTTGGCACACATCCGTATTTATTATTATATTTCATGTCATAATTAGACAAATCGTTGTCCGCACATCGCATAGCGACTAATTTAATCACCCTAATTTCCAAAACCTAAGTTTTTAAGGTAACTTGGGTGGTATAGTACTAAAGTTCCGGTCCTATTCTTTCATCCTACGTGTACGTCATGCTGACACACTTCCGTATTTATTTTATATTTTATGTCAAACTTAGGTGGATCGCTGTCCACACATCCAAAGCGACTATTTTAATCACCCGTATTTCCAAAACCTAAGTTTTGACGGTAACCTAAGTGGTATAATAATATAGTTCCAATCCTATTCTATCACCCAATGTGTAGGTCATGTATCCAAAATTCCGTATTTATTTTTATATTTCATGTCAAACTTAGACAAATCCTTGTCCGCACATCGCATAGCGACTAATTTAATCACCCATATTTCCAAAACCTAAGTTTTTAAGGTAACTTGGGTGGTATAGTACTAAAGTTCTGGTCCTATTCTTTCATCCTATGTGTACGTCATGTATCTACAATTCCGTATTTATTTTTATATTTCATGTCATACTTTGACAAATCGCTGTCCGCATATCTCAATGCGACTATTATAATCACCCGTATTTCCAAAACCTAAGTTTTTAAGGTAACTTGGGTGGTATAGTACTAAAGTTCTGGACCTATTCTATTATCCTATGTGTACGTCATGTTGGCACACTTCCGTATTTATTTTATTTTTCATGTCATACTTTGACAAATCGCTGTCCGCACATCTGAATGCGACTACTTTAATCAGCCATATTTCCAAAACCTAAGTTTTTACGGTAACTTGGGTGGTATAATACAGAAGTTCTGGCCCTATTTCATCACCCTACGTGTACGTCATGCTGACACACTGCCGTATTAATTTTTATATTTCATGTCAAACCTAGACAAATCGTTGTCCGCACATCGCATAGCGACTAATTTAATCACCCATATTTCCAAAACCTAAGTTATTACGGTAACTTGGGTGGTATAGTACTAAAGTTCTGGACCTATTCTATCATCCTATGTGTACGTCATGTTGGCACACCTCCGTATTTTTTTTATATTTCGTGTCAAACTTCGACAAATCTCTGTCCGCACATCTCAATGCGACTACTTTAATCAGCCATATTTCCAAAACCTAAGTTTTTACGGTAACTTGGGTGGTATAATACAGAAGTTCTGGTCCTATTCTATCACCCTACGTGTACGTAATGTTGGCACACCTCCGTATTTATTATTATATTTCATGTCATACTTAGACAAATCGTTGTCCGCACATCGCATAGCGACTAATTTAATCACCCATATATCCAAAACCTAAGATTTTAAGGTAACTTGGGTGGTATAGTACAGAAGTTCTGGTCCTATTCTATCACCCTATGTGTACGTCATGTATCCACAATTCCGTATTTATTTTTATATTTCATGTCAAACTTAGACAAATCGTTGTCCGCACATCGCATAGCGACTAATTTAATCACCCATATTTCCAAAACCTAAGTTTTTACGGTAACTTGGGTGGTATAGTACTAAAGTTCTGGTCCTATTCTTTCATCCTATGTGTACGTCATGTTGGCACACTTCCGTATTTATTTTATTTTTCATGTCATACTTTGACAAATCGCTGTCCGCACATCTCAATGCGACTACTTTAATCAGCCATATTTTCAAAACCTAAGTTTTTACGGTAACTTGGGTGGTATAATACAGAAGTTCTGGTCCTATTCTATCATCCTATGTGTACGTAATGTTGGCACACCTCCGTATTTATTATTATATTTCATGTCATACTTAGACAAATCGTTGTCCGCACATCGCATAGCGACTAATTTAATCACCCATATTTCCAAAACGTAAGTTTTTAAGGTAACTTGGGTGGTATAGTACTAAAGTTCTGGTCCTATTCTTTCATCCTACGTGTACGTCATGCTGACACACTGCCGTATTTATTTTATATTTTATGTCAAACTTAGGTGGATCGCTGTCCACACATCCAAAGCGACTATTTTAAT
Organism: Flexamia atlantica; assembly: GCA_035578135.1. Lineage (NCBI taxonomy): Eukaryota > Metazoa > Arthropoda > Insecta > Hemiptera > Cicadellidae > Flexamia > Flexamia atlantica. The sequence goes on along the minus strand of JAQJVK010000464.1, from coordinate 23,594 downwards.
CACCCGTCTTTCCAAAACCTAAGTTCTGACGGTAACCTGAGTGGTATAATAATATAGTTCTAATCCTATTCTATCACCCAACGTGTACGTCATGTATCCGAAATTCCGTATTCATTTTTATATTTCATGTCAAACTTAGACAAATCGTTGTCCGCACATCGCATAGCGACTAATTTAATCACCCATATTTCCAAAACCTAAGTTTTTAAGGTAACTTGGGTGGTATTGTACTAAAGTTCTGGTCCTATTCTTTCATCCTACGTGTACGTCATGCTGACACACTGCCGTATTTATTTTATGTTTTATGTCAAACTTAGGTGGATCGCTGTCCACACATCCAAAGCGACTATTTTAATCACCCGTATTTCCAAAACCTAAGTTTTTAAGGTAACTTGGGTGGTATAGTACTAAAGTTCTGGACCTATTCTATCATCCTATGTGTACGTCATGTTTGCACACCTCCGTATTTTTTTTATATTTTGTGTCAAACTTCGACAAATCGTTGTCCGCACATCGCATAGCGACTAATTTAATCACCCAAATTTCCAAAACCTAAGTTTTTAAGGTAACTTGGGTGAAATAGTACAGAAGTTCTGGTCCTATTCTATCACCCTATGTGTACGTCATGTATCCACAATTCCGTATTTATTTTTATATTTCATGTCAAACTTAGACAAATCGTTGTCCGTACATCGAATAGCGACTAATTTAATCACCCATATTTCCAAAACCTAAGTTTTTACGGTAACTTGAGTGGTATAATACAGAAGTTCTGGTCCTATTCTATCACCCTATGTGTACGTCATGTATCCACAATTCCGTATTTATTTTTATATTTCATGTCAAACTTAGACAAATCGTTGTCCGCACATCGCATAGCGACTAATTTAATCACCCATATTTCCAAAACCTAAGTTTTTAAGGTAACTTGGGTGGTATAGTACTAAAGTTCTGGTCCTATTCTTTCATCCTATGTGTACGCCATGTATCCACAATTCCGTATATATTTTTATATTTCATGTCAAACTTAGACAAATCGTTGTCCGCACATCGCATAGCGACTAATTTAATCACCCATATTTCCAAAACCTAAGTTTTTACGGTAACTTGGGTGGTATAGTAAAAAAGTTCTGGACCTATTCTATCATCCTATGTGTACGTCATGTTGGCACACCTCCGTATTTTTTTTATATTTCGTGTCAAACTTCGACAAATCTCTGTCCGCACATCTCAATGCGACTACTTTAATCAGCCATATTTCCAAAACTTAAGTTTTTACGGTAACTTGGGTGGCATAGTACAGAAGTTCTGGTCCTATTCTATCACCCTACGTGTACGTAATGTTGGCACACCTCCGTATTTATTATTATATTTCATGTCATACTTAGACAAATCGTTGTCCGCACATCGCATAGCGAATAATTTAATCCCCCATATATCCAAAACCTAAGATTTTAAGGTAACTTGGGTGGTATAGTACAGACGTTCTGGTCCTATTCTATCACCCTATGTGTACGTTATGTATCCACAATTCCGTATTTATTTTTATATTTCATGTCAAACTTAGACAAATCGTTGTCCGCACATCGCATAGCGACTAATTTAATCACCCATATATCCAAAAGCTAAGTTTTTACGGTAAATTGGGTGGTATAGTACTAAAGTTCTGGTCGTATTCTTTCATCCTATGTGTACGTCATGTTGGCACACTTCCGTATTTATTTTATTTTTCATGTCATACTTTGACAAATCGCTGTCCGCACATCTCAATGCGACTACTTTAATCAACCATATTTCCAAAACCTAAGTTTTTACGGTAACTTGGGTGGTATAATACAGAAGTTCTGATCCTATTCTATCATCCTATGTGTACGTAATGTTGGCACACCTCCGTATTTATTATTATATTTCATGTCATACTTAGACAAATCGTTGTCCGCACATCGCATAGCGACTAATTTAATCACCCATATTTCCAAAACCTAAGTTTTTAAGGTAACTTGGGTGGTATAGTACTAAAGTTCTGGTCCTATTCTTTCATCCTACGTGTACGTCATGCTGACACACTGCCGTATTTATTTTATATTTTATGTCAAACTTAGGTGGATCGCTGTCCACACATCCAAAGCGACTATTTTAATCATCCGTATTTCCAAAACCTAAGTTTTGACGGTAACCTGAGTGGTATAATAATATAGTTCTAATCCTATTCTATCATCCAATGTGTACGTCATGTATCCAAAATTGCGTATTTATTTTTATATTTCATGTCAAACTTAGACAAATCGTTGTCCGCACATCGCATAGCGACTAATTTAATCACCCATATTTCCAAAACCTAAGTTTTTAAGGTAACTTGGGTGGTATAGTACTAAAGTTCTGGTCCTATTCTTTCATCCTACGTGTACGTCATGCTGACACACTGCCGTATTTATTTTATATTTTATGTCAAAATTTGGTGGATCGCTGTCCACACATCCAAAGCGACTATTTTAATCACCCGTATTTCCAAAACCTAAGTTTTTAAGGTAACTTGGGTGGTATAGTACTAAAGTTCTGGACCTATTCTATCATCCTATGTGTACGTCATGTTGGCACACCTCCGTAATTTTTTTATATTTCGTGTCAAACTTCGACAAATCGTTGTCCGCACATCGCATAGCGACTAATTTAATCACCCATATTTCCAAAACCTAAGTTTTTACGGTAACTTGGGTGGTATAATACAGAAGTTCTGGTCCTATTCTATCACCCTATGTGTACGTCATGTATCCACAATTCCGTATTTATTTTTATATTTCATGTCAAACTTAGACAAATCGTTGTCCGCTCATCGCATAGCGACTAATTTAATCACCCATATTTCCAAAACCTAAGTTTTTAAGGTAACTTGGGTGGTATAGTACTAAAGTTCTGGTCCTATTCTTTCATCCTATGTGTACGTCATGTATCCACAATTCCGTATTTATTTTTATATTTCATGTCATACTTTGACAAATCGCTGTCCGCACATCTCAATGCGACTATTTTAATCACCCGTATTTCCAAAACCTAAGTTTTTATTGTAACTTAGGTGGTATAGTACTAAAGTTCTGGACCTATTCTATCATCCTATGTGTACGTCATGTTGGCACACTTCCGTATTTTTTTTATATTTCGTGTCAAACTTGGACAAATCTCTATCCGCACATCTCAATGCGACTACTTTAATCAGCCATATTTCCAAAACCTAAGTTTTTACGGTAACTTGGTTGGTATAATACAGAAGTTCTGGTCCTATTCTATCACCCTACGTGTACCTAATGTTGGCACACCTCCGTATTTATTATTATATTTCATGTCATACTTAGACAAATCGTTGTCCGACATCGCATAGCGACTAATTTAATCACCCATATATCCAAAACCTTAGATTTTAAGGTAACTTGGGTGGTATAGTACAGAAGTTCTGGTCCTATTCTTTCATCCTACGTGTACGTCATGCTGACACACTGCCGTATTTATTTTATATTTTATGTCAAACTTAGGTGGATCGCTGTCCACACATCCAAAGCGACTATTTTAATAACCCGTATTTCCAAAACCTAAGTTTTTAAGGTAACTTGGTCGGTATAGTACTAAAGTTCTGGACCTATTCTATCATCCTATGTGTACGTCATGTTGGCACACTTCCGTATTTATTTTTATATTTTATGTCAAACTTAGACAAATCGTTGTCCGCACATCGCATAGCGACTAATTTAATCACCCATATTTCCAAAACCTAAGTTTTTAAGGTAACTTGGGTGGTATAATAGTAAATTTCAGGACCTATTCTATCACCCTATGTGTACGTCATGTATCCACAATTCCGTATTTATTTTTATATTTCATGTCAAACTTAGACAAATCGTTGTCCGCACATCTCAATGCGACTACTTTAATCATCCATATTTCCAAAACCTAAGTTTTTAAGGTAACTTGGGTGGTATAATACTAAATTTCAGGACCTATTCTATCATCCTATGTGTACGTCATGTATCCACAATTCTGTATTTATTTTTATATTTCATGTCAAACTTAGACAAATCGTTGTCCGCACATCTCAATGCGACTACTTTAATCAGCCATATTTCCAAAACCTAAGTTTTTAAGGTAACTTGGGTGGTATAGTACTAAAGTTCTGGTCCTATTCTTTCATCCTACGTGTACGTCATGCTGACACACTGCCGTATTTATTTTATATTTTATGTCAAAATTTGGTGGATCGCTGTCCACACATCCAAAGCGACTATTTTAATCACCCGTATTTCCAAAACCTAAGTTTTTAAGGTAACTTGGGTGGTATAGTACTAAAGTTCTGGACCTATTCTATCATCCTATGTGTACGTCATGTTGGCACACCTCCGTAATTTTTTTATATTTCGTGTCAAACTTCGACAAATCGTTGTCCGCACATCGCATAGCGACTAATTTAATCACCCATATTTCCAAAACCTAAGTTTTTACGGTAACTTGGGTGGTATAATACAGAAGTTCTGGTCCTATTCTATCACCCTATGTGTACGTCATGTATCCACAATTCCGTATTTATTTTTATATTTCATGTCAAACTTAGACAAATCGTTGTCCGCTCATCGCATAGCGACTAATTTAATCACCCATATTTCCAAAACCTAAGTTTTTAAGGTAACTTGGGTGGTATAGTACTAAAGTTCTGGTCCTATTCTTTCATCCTATGTGTACGTCATGTATCCACAATTCCGTATTTATTTTTATATTTCATGTCATACTTTGACAAATCGCTGTCCGCACATCTCAATGCGACTATTTTAATCACCCGTATTTCCAAAACCTAAGTTTTTATTGTAACTTAGGTGGTATAGTACTAAAGTTCTGGACCTATTCTATCATCCTATGTGTACGTCATGTTGGCACACTTCCGTATTTTTTTTATATTTCGTGTCAAACTTGGACAAATCTCTATCCGCACATCTCAATGCGACTACTTTAATCAGCCATATTTCCAAAACCTAAGTTTTTACGGTAACTTGGTTGGTATAATACAGAAGTTCTGGTCCTATTCTATCACCCTACGTGTACCTAATGTTGGCACACCTCCGTATTTATTATTATATTTCATGTCATACTTAGACAAATCGTTGTCCGACATCGCATAGCGACTAATTTAATCACCCATATATCCAAAACCTTAGATTTTAAGGTAACTTGGGTGGTATAGTACAGAAGTTCTGGTCCTATTCTTTCATCCTACGTGTACGTCATGCTGACACACTGCCGTATTTATTTTATATTTTATGTCAAACTTAGGTGGATCGCTGTCCACACATCCAAAGCGACTATTTTAATCACCCGTATTTCCAAAACCTAAGTTTTTAAGGTAACTTGGTCGGTATAGTACTAAAGTTCTGGACCTATTCTATCATCCTATGTGTACGTCATGTTGGCACACTTCCGTATTTATTTTTATATTTTATGTCAAACTTAGACAAATCGTTGTCCGCACATCGCATAGCGACTAATTTAATCACCCATATTTCCAAAACCTAAGTTTTTAAGGTAACTTGGGTGGTATAATAGTAAATTTCAGGACCTATTCTATCACCCTATGTGTACGTCATGTATCCACAATTCCGTATTTATTTTTATATTTCATGTCAAACTTAGACAAATCGTTGTCCGCACATCTCAATGCGACTACTTTAATCATCCATATTTCCAAAACCTAAGTTTTTAAGGTAACTTGGGTGGTATAATACTAAATTTCAGGACCTATTCTATCATCCTATGTGTACGTCATGTATCCACAATTCTGTATTTATTTTTATATTTCATGTCAAACTTAGACAAATCGTTGTCCGCACATCTCAATGCGACTACTTTAATCAGCCATATTTCCAAAACCTAAGTTTTTAAGGTAACTTGGGTGGTATAGTACTAAAGTTCTGGTCCTATTCTTTCATCCTACGTGTACGTCATGCTGACACACTGCCGTATTTATTTTATATTTTATGTCAAACTTAGGTGGATCGCTGTCCACACATCCAAAGCGACTATTTTAATCACCCGTATTTCCAAAACCTAAGTTTTGACGGTAACCTGAGTGGTATAATAATATAGTTCTAATCCTATTCTATCACCCAATGTGTACGTCATGTATCCAAAATTCCGTATTTATTTTTATATTTCATGTCAAACTTAGACAAATCGTTGTCCGCACATCGCATAGCGACTAATTTAATCACCCATATTTCGAAAACCTAAGTTTTTACGGTAACTTGGGTGGTATAATACAGAAGTTCTGGTCCTATTCTATCACCCTATGTGTACGTCATGTATCCACAATTCCGTATTTATTTTTATATTTCATGTCAAACTTAGACAAATCGCTGTACGCACAACGCATAGCGACTAATTTAATCACCCATATTTCCAAAACCTAAGTTTTTAAGGTAACTTGGGTGGTATAATACTAAATTTCAGGACCTATTATATCATCCTATGTATACGTCATGTTGGCACACTTCCGTAATTATTTTATTTTTCATGTCATACTTTGACAAATCGCTGTCCGCACATCTCAATGCGACTACTTTAATCAGCCATATTTCCAAAACCTAAGATTTTACGGTAACTTGGGTGGTATAATACAGAAGTTCTGTTCCTATTCTATCACTCTACGTGTACGTCATGTATCCACAATTCCGTATTTATTTTTATATTTCATGTTAAACTTAGACAAATCGTTGTCCGCACATCGCATAGCGACTAATTTAATCACCAATATTTCCAAAACCTAAGTCTTTACGGTAACTTGGGTGGTATAATACAGAAGTTCTGGTCCTATTTCATCACCCTACGTGTACGTCATGCTGACACACTGCCGTATTTATTTTATATTTTATGTCAAACTTAGGTGGATCACTTTCCACACATCCAAAGCGACTAATTTAATCACCCATATTTCCAAAACCTAAGTTTTTAAGGTAACTTGTGTGGTATAATACTAAATTTCAGGACCTATTCTATCATCCTATGTGTACGTCATGTTGGCACACCTCCGTATTTTTTTTTATTTTTCATGTCATACTTTGACAAATCGCTGTCCGCACATCTCAATGCGACTACTTTAATCAGCCATATTTCCAAAACCTAAGTTTTTACGGTAACTTGGATGGTATAATACAGAACTTCTGGTCCTATTCTATCACCCTACGTGTACGTCATGTATCCACAATTCCGTATTTATTTTTATATTTCATGTCAAACGTAGACAAATCGTTGTCCGCACATCGCATAGCGACTAATTTAATCACCCATATTTCCAAAAACTAAGTTTTTAAGGTAACTTGGGTGGTATAATACTAAATTACAGGACCTATTCTATCATCCTATGTGTACGTCATGTTGGCACACTTCCGTATTTATTTTATTTTTGATGTCATACTTTGACAAATCGCTGTCCGCACATCTCAGTGCGACTACTTTAATCAGCCATATTTCCAAAACCTAAGTTTTTACGGTAATTTGGGTGGTATAATACAGAAGTTCTGGTCCTATTCTATCACCCTACGTGTACGTAATGTTGGCACACCTCCGTATTTATTTTTATATTTCATGTCAAACTTAGACAAATCGTTGACGCACATCGCATAGCGACTAATTTAATCACCCATATTTCCAAAACCTAAGTTTTTAAGGTAACTTGAGTGGTAAAGTACTAAAGTTCTGGTCCTATTCTTTCATCCTATGTGTACGTCATGTTGGCACACCTCCGTATTTTTTTATATTTCGTGTCAAACTTCGACTAACCTCTGTCCGCACATCTCAATGCGACTACTTTAATCAGCCATATTTCCAAAACCTAAGTTTTTACGGTAACTTGGGTGGTATAATACAGAAGTTCTGGTCCTATTCTATCACCCTACGTGTACGTAATGTTGGCACACCTACGTATTTATTATTATATTTCATGTCATACTTAGACAAATCGTTGTCCGCACATCGCATAGCGACTAATTTAATCACCCATATTTCCGAAACCTAAGTTTTTAAGGTAACTTGGGTGGTATAGTACTAAAGTTCTGGTCCTATTCTTTCATCCTACGTGTACGTCATGCTGACACACTGCCGTATTTATTTTATATTTTATGTCAAACTTAGGTGGATCGCTGTCCGCACATCGCATAGCGACTATTATAATCACCCATATTTCCAAAACGTAAGTTTTTACAGTAACTTGGGTGGTATAGTACTAAAGTTCTGGACCTATTCTATCATCCTATGTGTACGACATGTTGGCACACTTTCGTATTTATTTTATTTTTCATGTCATACTTTGACAAATCGCTGTCCGCACATCTCAATGCGACTACTTTAATCAGCCATATTTCCAAAACCTAAGTTTTTAAGGTAACTTGGGTGGTATAATACTAAATTTCAGGACCCATTCTATCATCCTATGTGTACGTCATGTATCCACAATTCCGTATTTATTTTTATATTTCATGTCAAACTTAGACAAATCGTTGTTCGCACATCTCAATGCGACTACTTTAATCAGCCATATTTCCAAAACCTAAGTTTTTAAGGTAACTTGGGTGGTATAATACTAAATTTCGGGACCTATTCTATCATCCTATGTGTACGTCATGTTGGCACACTTCCGTATTTATTTTATTTTTCATGTCATACTTTGACAAATCGCTGTCCGCACATCTAAATATGGCTGATTAAAGTAGTCGCATTGAGATGTGCGGACAGAGATTTGTCGAAGTTTGACACGAAATATAAAAAAATACGGAGGTGTGCCAACATGACGTACACATAGGATGATAGAATAGGTCCTGAACTTTAGTACTATGCCACCCAAGTTACCGTAAAAACTTAGGTTTTGGAAATATGGGTGATTAAATTAGTCGCTATGCGATGTGCGGACAACAATTTGTCGAAGTTTGACACGAAATATAAAAATAAATACGGAGGTGTGCCAACATTATGTACACGTAGGGTGATAGAATAGGACCAGAACTTTACTACTATACCACCCAAGTAACCTTAAAAACTTAGGTTTTGGAAATATGGGTGATTAAATTAGTTGCTATGCGATGTGCGGACAACGATTTGTCTAAGTTTGACATGAAATATAAAAATAAATACGGAGGTGTGCCAACATTACGTACACGTAGGGTGATAGAATAGGACCAGAACTTCTGTATTATACCACCCAAGTTACCGTAAAAACTTAGGTTTTGGAAATATGGCTGATTAAAGTAGTCGCATTGAGATGTGCGGACAGAGATTTGTCGAAGTTTGACACGAAATATAAAAAATACGGAGGTGTGCCAACATGACGTACACATAGGATGATAGAATAGGTCCAGAACTTTAGTACTATACCACCCAAGTTACCGTAAAAACTTAGGTTTTGGAAATACGGGTGATTAAAATAGTCGCTTTGGATGTGTGGACAGTGATCCACCTAAGTTTGACATAAAATATAAAATAAATACGGCAGTGTGTCAGCATGACGTACACGTAGGGTAATGAAATAGGACAAGAACTTCTTATTATACCACCCAAGTTACCGTAAAAACTTAGGTTTTGGAAATATGGCTGATTAAAGTAGTCGCATTGAGATGTGCGGACAGAAATTTGTCGAAGTTTGACACGAAATATAAAAAAAATACGGAGGTGTGCCAACATGACGTATACATAGGATGATAGAATAGGTCCAGAACTTTAGTAGTATACCACCCAAGTTACCTTAAAAACTTAGGTTTTGGAAATACGGATGATTAAATTAGTCGCTATGCGAGGTGCGGACAACGATTTGTCTAAGTTTGACATGAAATATAAAAATAAATACGGAATTGTGGATACATGACGTACACATAGGGTGATAGAATATGACCAGAACTTCTGTATTATACCACCCAAGTTACCTTAAAATCTTAGGTTTTGGATATATGGGTGATTAAATTAGTCGCTATGCGATGTGCGGACAACGATTTGTCTAAGTTTAACATGAAATATAATAATAAATACGGAATTGTGGATACATGACGTACACATAGGGTGATAGAATAGGATCAGAACTTCTATATTATACCACCCAAGTTACCGTAAAAATTTAGGTTTTGGAAATATGGGTGATTAAATTAGTCGCTATGCGATGTGCGGACAACGATTTGTCGAGGTTTGACATGAAATATAAAAATAAATACGGAATTGTGGATACATGACGTACACATAAGGTGATAGAATAGGACCAGAACTTCTGTATTATACCACCCAAGTTACCGTAAAAACTTAGGTTTTGGAAATATGGGTGATTAAATTAGTCGCTATGCGATGTGCGGACAACGATTTGTCTAAGTATGACATGAAAAATAAAATAAATACGGAAGTGTGCCAACATGACGTACACATAGGATGATAGAATAGGTCCTTAAATTTAGTATTATACCACCCAAGTTACCGTAAAAACTTAGGTTTTGGAAATATGGGTGATTAAATTAGTCGCTATGCGATGTGCGGACAACGATTTGTCTAAGTATGACATGAAATATAATAATAAATACGGAGGTGTGCCAACACTACGTACATATAGGGTGATAGAATAGGATCAGAACTTCTGTATTATACCACTCAAGTTACCGTAAAAACTTAGGTTTTGGAAATATGGGTGATTAAATTAGTCGCTATGCGATGTGCGGACAACGATTTGTCTAAAAACTTAGGTTTTGGAAATATGTCTGTTTAAAGTAGTCGCTATGCGTTGTGCGGACAACGATTTGTCGAAGTTTGACACGAAATATAAAAAAATACGGAGGTGTGCCAACATGACGTACACATAGGATGATAGAATACGTACAGAACTTCTGTATTATACCACCCAAGTTACCGTAAAAACTTAGGTTTTGGAAATATGGGTGATTAAATTAGTCGCTATGCGATGTGCGGACAACGATTTGTCTAAGTATGACATGAAATATAATAATAAATACGGAGGTGTGCCAACATTACGTACACGTAGGGTGATAGAATAGGACCAGAACTTCTGTATTATACCACCCAAGTTACCGTAAAAACTTAGGTTTTGGAAATATGGCTGATTAAAGTAGTCGCTATGCGATGTGCGGACAACGATTTGTCTAAGTTTGACATGAAATATAAAAATAAATACGGAATTTTGGATACATGACGTACACATAGGGTGATAGAATAGGACCAGAACTATAGTATTATACCACTCAGGTTATCCGAAAAACTTAGGTTTTGGAAATATTGGTAATTAAAATAGTCGCTTTGGATGTGTGGACAGCGATCCGCCTAAGTTTGACATAAAATATAAAATAAATATGGAAGTGTTCCAACATGACGTACACATAGTATGATAGAATAGGTCCAGAACTTTAGTACTATACCACCCAAGGTACCTTAAAAACTTAGGTTTTGGATATATGGAATCGCTGTCCGCACATCTCACTGCGACTACTTTAATCAGCCATATTTCCAAAACCTAAGTTTTTACGGTAACTTGGGTGGTATAGTACAGAAGTTCTGGTCCTATTCTATCACCCTATGTGTACGTCATGTATCCACAATTCCGTATTTATTTTTATATTTCATGTCAAACTTAGACAAATCGTTGTCCGCACATCGCATAGCGACTAATTTAATCACCCGTATTTCCAAAACCTAAGTTTTTACGGTAACTTGGGTGGTATAGTACTAAAGTTCTGGAATAAATACGGAAGTGTTCCAACATGACGTACACATAGTATGATAGAATGGGTCCAGAACTTCTGTATTATAACACCCAAGTTACCGTAAAAACTTAGGTTTTGGAAATATGGCTGTTTAAAGTAGTCGCATTGAGATGTGCGGACAGCGATTTGTCAAAGTATGACATGAAAAATAAAATAAATACGGAAGTGTGCCAACATTACGTACACGTAGGGTAATAGAATAGGTCCAGAACTTTAGTACTATACCACCCAAGTTACCTTAAAAACTTAGGTTTTGAAAATACGGGTGATTAAAATAGTCGCTTTGGATGTGTGGACAGCGATCCGCCTAAGTTTGACATGAAATATAAAATAAATACGCGAGTGTGCCAACAAGACGTACACATAGGGTGATAGAATAGGTCCAGAACTTCTGTATTATACCACCCAAGTTACCGTAAAAACTTAGGTTTTGGAAATATGGCTGATTAAATTAGTCGCTATGCGATGTGCGGACAACGATTTGTCGAAGTTTGACACGAAATATAAAAAAAATACGGAAGTGTGCCAACATGACGTACACATAGGATGATAGAATAGGTCCTGAAATTTAGTATTATACCACCTAAGTTACCTTAAAAACTTAGGTTTTGGAAATATGGGTGATTAAATTAGTCGCTATGCGATAGCGGACAACGATTTGTCTAAGTTTGACATGAAATATAAAAATAAATACGGAATTGTGGATACATGACGTACACATAGGGTGATAGAATAGGAACAGAACTTCTGTATTATACCACCCAAGTTACCTTAAAAACTTAGGTTTTGGAAATATGGGTGATTAAATTAGTCGCTATGCGATGTGCGGACAACGATTTGTCTAAGTATGACATGAAATATAATAATAAATACGGAGGTGTGCCAACCTGACGTACACATAGGGTGATAGAATAGGACCAGAACTTCTGTATTATACCATCCAAGTTACCGTAAAAACTTAGGTTTTGGAAATATGGCTGATTAAAGTAGTCGCATTGAGATGTGCGGATAGCGATTTGTCAAAGTATGAAATGAAAATTAAAATAAATACGAAAGTGTGCCAACATGCCGTACACATAGGATGAAAGAATAGGTCCAGAACTTTAGTACTATACCACCCAAGTTACCTTAAAAACTTAGGTTTTTTGAAATATGGGTGATTAAATTAGTCGCTATGCGATGTGCGGACAACGATTTGTCTAAGTATGACATGAAATATAATAATAAATACGGAGGTGTGCCAACATTACGTACACGTAGGGTGATAGAATAGGACTAGAACTTCTGTATTATACCACCCAAGTTACCGTAAAAACTTAGGTTTTGGAAATATGGCTGATTAAAGTAGTCGCTATGCGATGTGCGGACAACGATTTGTCGAAGTTTGACACGAAATATAAAAATAAATACGGAATTGTGGATACATGACGTACACATAGGGTGATAGAATAGGACCAGAACTTCTGTATTATACCACCCAAGTTACCGTAAAAACTTAGGTTTTGGAAATATGGGTGATTAAATTAGTCGCTATGCGATGTGCGGACAACGATTTGTCTAAGTATGACATGGAATATAATAATAAATACGGAGGTGTGCCAACATTACGTACACGTAGGGTGATAGAATAGGACCAGAACTTCTGTATTATACCACCCAAGTTACCGTAAAAACTTAGGTTTTGGAAATATGGCTGATTAAAGTAGTCGCTATGCGATGTGCGGACAACGATTTGTCTAAGTTTGACATGAAATATAAAAATAAATACGGAATTTTGGATACATGACGTACACATAGGGTGATAGAATAGGACCAGAACTATAGTATTATACCACTCAGGTTATCCGAAAAACTTAGGTTTTGGAAATATGGGTAATTAAAATAGTCGCTTTGGATGTGTGGACAGCGATCCGCCTAAGTTTGACATAAAATATAAAATAAATATGGAAGTGTTCCAACATGACGTACACATAGTATGATAGAATAGGTCCAGAACTTTAGTACTATACCACCCAAGGTACCTTAAAAACTTAGGTTTTGGAAATATGGAATCGCTGTCCGCACATCTCACTGCGACTACTTTAATCAGCCATATTTCCAAAACCTAAGTTTTTACGGTAACTTGGGTGGTATAGTACAGAAGTTCTGGTCCTATTCTATCACCCTATGTGTACGTCATGTATCCACAATTCCGTATTTATTTTTATATTTCATGTCAAACTTAGACAAATCGTTGTCCGCACATCGCATAGCGACTAATTTAATCACCCGTATTTCCAAAACCTAAGTTTTTACGGTAACTTGGGTGGTATAGTACTAAAGTTCTGGAATAAATACGGAAGTGTTCCAACATGACGTACACATAGTATGATAGAATGGGTCCAGAACTTCTGTATTATACCACCCAAGTTACCGTAAAAACTTAGGTTTTGGAAATATGGCTGTTTAAAGTAGTCGCATTGAGATGTGCGGACAGCGATTTGTCAAAGTATGACATGAAAAATAAAATAAATACGGAAGTGTGCCAACATTACGTACACGTAGGGTGATAGAATAGGTCCAGAACTTTAGTACTATACCACCCAAGTTACCTTAAAAACTTAGGTTTTGGAAATACGGGTGATTAAAATAGTCGCTTTGGATGTGTGGACAGCGATCCGCCTAAGTTTGACATGAAATATAAAATAAATACGCGAGTGTGCCAACAAGACATACAGATAGGGTGATAGAATAGGTCCAGAACTTCTGTATTATACCACCCAAGTTACCGTAAAAACTTAGGTTTTGGAAATATGGCTGATTAAATTAGTCGCTATGCGATGTGCGGACAACGATTTGTCGAAGTTTGACACGAAATATAAAAAAAATACGGAAGTGTGCCAACATGACGTACACATAGGATGATAGAATTGGTCCTGAAATTTAGTATTATACCACCTAAGTTACCTTAAAAACTTAGGTTTTGGAAATATGGGTGATTAAATTAGTCGCTATGCGATAGCGGACAACGATTTGTCTAAGTTTGACATGAAATATAAAAATAAATACGGAATTGTGGATACATGACGTACACATAGGGTGATAGAATAGGAACAGAACTTCTGTATTATACCACCCAAGTTACCGTAAAAACTTAGGTTTTGAAAATATGGGTGATTAAATTAGTCGCTATGCGATGTGCGGACAACGATTTGTCTAAGTATGACATGAAATATACTAATAAATACGGAGGTGTGCCAACATGACGTACACATAGGGTGATAGAATAGGACCAGAACTTCTGTATTATACCACCCAAGTTACCGTAAAAACTTAGGTTTTGGAAATATGGCTGATTAAAGTAGTCGCATTGAGATGTGCGGATAGCGATTTGTCAAAGTATGACATGAAAATTAAAATAAATACGGAAGTGTGCCAACATGACGTACACATAGGATGAAAGAATAGGTCCAGAACTTTAGTACTATACCACCCAAGTTACCGTAAAAACTTAGGTTTTGAAAATATGGGTGATTAAATTAGTCGCATTGAGATGTGCGGACAGAGATTTGTCGAAGTTTGACACGAAATATAAAAAAAATACGGAGGTGTGCCAACATTACGTACACATAGGATGATAGAATAGGTCCAGAACTTTAGTACTATACCACCCAAGTTACCGTAAAATTTAGGTTTTGGAAATATGGCTGATTAAAGTAGTCGCATTGAGATGTGCGGACAGCGATTTGTCTAAGTTTAACATGAAATATAAAAATAAATACGGAATTGTGGATACATGACGTACACATAGGGTGATAGAATAGGACCAGAACTTCTGTATTATACCACCGAAGTTACCGTAAAAACTTAGGTTTTGGAAATATGGGTGATTAAATTAGTCGCTATGCGATGTGCGGACAACGATTTGTCTAAGTATGACATGAAATATAATAATAAATACGGAGGTGTGCCAACATTACGTACACGTAGGGTGATAGAATAGGACCAGAACTTCTGTATTATACCACCCAAGTTACCGTAAAAACTTAGGTTTTGGAAATATGGCTGATTAAAGTAGTCGCTATGCGATGTGCGGACACCGATTTGTCGAAGTTTGACACGAAATATAAAAATAAATACGGAATTGTGGATACATGACGTACATATAGGGTGATAGAATAGGACCAGAACTTCTGTATTATACCACCCAAGTTACCGTAAAACTTAGGTTTTGGAAATATGGGTGATTAAATTAGTCGCTATGCGATGTGAAGACAACGATTTGTCTAAGATTGACATGAAATATAAAAATTAATACGGAGGTGTGCCAACACTACGTACACGTAGGGTGATAGAATAGGACCAGAACTATTGTATTATACCACCCAAGTTACCGTAAAAACTTAGGTTTTGGAAATATGGCTGATTAAAGTAGTCGCATTGAGATGTGCGGACAGAGATTTGTCGAAGTTTGACACGAAATATAAAAATAAATACGGAATTGTGGATACATGACGTACACATAGGGTGATAGAATAGGACCAGAACTTCTGTATTATACCACCCAAGTTACCGTAAAAACTTAGGTTTTGGAAATATGGGTGATTAAATTAGTCGCTATGCGATGTGCGGACAACGATTTGTCTAAGTTTGACATGAAATATAAAAATAAATACGGAGGTGTGCCAACATTACGTACACGTAGGGTGATAGAATAGGACCAGAACTTCTGTATTATACCACCCAAGTTACCGTAAAAACTTAGGTTTTGGAAATATGGCTGATTAAAGTAGTCGCATTGAGATGTGCGGACAGAGATTTGTCGAAGTTTGACACGAAATATAAAAAAATACGGAGGTTTGCCAACATGACGTACACATAGGATGATAGAATAGGTCTAGAACTTTAGTACTATACCACCCAAGTTACCGTAAAAACTTAGGTTTTGGAAATATGGCTGATTAAAGTAGTCGCATTGAGATGTGCGGACAGCGATTTGTCAAAGTATGACATGAAAAATAAAATAAATACGGAAGTGTGCCAACATGACGTACACATAGGATGATAGAATAGGTCCTGAAATTTAGTATTATACCACCCAAGTTACCTTAAAAACTTAGGTTTTGGAAATATGGGTGATTAAATTAGTCGCTATGCGATGTGCGGACAACGATTTGTCTAAGTTTGACATGAAATATAAAAATAAATACGGAATTGTGGATACATGACGTACACATAGGGTGATAGAGTAGGACCAGAACGTCTGTATTATACCACCCAAGTTACCGTAAAAACTTAGGTTTTGGAAATATGGCTGATTAAAGTAGTCGCATTGAGATGTGTGGACAGCGATTTGTCAAAGTATGACATGAAAAATAAAATAAATACGGAAGTGTGCCAACATGACGTACACATAGGATGATAGAATAGGTCCTGAAATTTAGTATTATACCACCCAAGTTACCTTAAAATCTTAGGTTTTGGATATATGGGTGATTAAATTAGTCGCTATGCGATGTGCGGACAACGATTTGCCTAAGTATGACATGAAATATAATAATAAATACGGAGGTCTGCCAACATTACGTACATATAGGGTGATAGAATAGGACCAGAACTTCTGTATTATACCACCCAAGTTACCGTAAAAACTTAGGTTTCGGAAATATGGGTGATTAAATTTGTCGCTATGCGATGTGCGGACAACGATTTGTCTAAGTATGACATGAAATATAATAATAAATACGGAGGTGTGCCAACATTACGTACACGTAGGGTGATAGAATAGGACCAGAACTTCTGTATTATACCACCCAAGTTACCGTAAAAACTTAGGTTTCGGAAATATGGGTGATTAAATTTGTCGCTATGCGATGTGCGGACAACGATTTGTCTAAGTATGACATGAAATATAATAATAAATACGGAAGTGTGCCAACATGACGTACACATAGGATGATAGAATAGGTCCATAAATTTAGTATTATACCACCCAAGTTACCTTAAAAACTTAGGTTTTGGAAATATGGGTGATTAAATTAGTCGCTTTGGATGTGTGGACAGTGATCCACCTAAGTTTGACATAAAATATAAAATAAATACGGCAGTGTGTCAGCATGACGTACACGTAGGGTGATGAAATAGGATTAGAACTTCTGTATTATACCACCCAAGTTACCGTAAAAACTTAGGTTTTGGAAATATGGCTGATTAAAGTAGTCGCATTGAGATGTGCGGACAGCGATTTGTCAAAGTTTGACATAAAATATAAAAAAAATACGGAGGTGTGCCAACATGACGTACACATAGGATGATAGAATAGGTCCTGAAATTTAGTATTATACCACCCAAGTTACCTTAAAAACTTAGGTTTTGGAAATATGGGTGATTAAATTAGTCGCTATGCGATGTGCGGACAACGATTTTTCTAAGTTTGACATGAAATATAAAAATAAATACGGAATTGTGGATACATGACGTACACATAGGGTGATAGAATAGGACCAGAACTTCTGTATTATACCACCCAAGTTACCGTAAAAACTTAGGTTTTGGAAATATGGGTGATTAAATTAGTCGCATTGAGATGTGCGGACAGAGATTTGTCGAAGTTTGACACGAAATATAAAAAAAATACGGATGTGTGCCAACATGACGTACACATAGGATGATAGAATAGGTCCAGAACTTTAGTACTATACCACCCAAGTTACCGTAAAAACTTAGGTTTTGGAAATATGGCTGATTAAAGTAGTCGCTATGCGATGTGCGGACAACGATTTGTCTAAGTTTGACATGAAATATAAAAATAAATACGGAATTGTGGATACATGACGTACACATTGGGTGATAGAATAGGATTAGAACTATATTATTATACCACTCAGGTTACCGTCAAAACTTAGGTTTTGGAAATACGGGTGATTAAAATAGTCGCTTTGGATGTGTGGACAGCGATCCACCTAAGTTTGACATAAAATATAAAAAGAATACGGAGGTGTGCCAACATGACGTACACATAGGATGATAGAATAGGTCCTGAAATTTAGTATTATACCACCCAAGTTACCTTAAAAACTTAGGTTTTGGAAATATGGGTGATTAAATTAGTCGCTATGCGATGTGCGGACAACGATTTTTCTAAGTTTGACATGAAATATAAAAATAAATACGGAATTGTGGATACATGACGTACACATAGGGTGATAGAATAGGACCAGAACTTCTGTATTATACCACCCAAGTTACCGTAAAAACTTAGGTTTTGGAAATATGGGTGATTAAATTAGTCGCATTGAGATGTGCGGACAGAGATTTGTCGAAGTTTGACACAAAATATAAAAAAAATACGGATGTGTGCCAACATGACGTACACATAGGATGATAGAATAGGTCCAGAACTTTAGTACTATACCACCCAAGTTACCGTAAAATTTAGGTTTTGGAAATATGGCTGATTAAAGTAGTCGCATTGAGATGTGCGGACAGCGATTTGTCTAAGTTTAACATGAAATATAAAAATAAATACGGAATTGTGGATACATGACGTACACATAGGGTGATAGAATAGGACCAGAACTTCTGTAATATACCACCCAAGTTACCTTAAAAACTTAGGTTTTGGAAATATGGGTGATTAAATTAGTCGCTTTGGATGTGTGGACAGTGATCCACCTAAGTTTGACATAAAATATAAAATAAATACGGCAGTGTGTCAGCATGACTTACACGTAGGGTGATGAAGTAGGACCAGAACTTCTGTATTATACCACCCAAGTTACCGTAAAAACTTAGGTTTTGGAAATATGGGTGATTAAATTAGTCGCTATGCGATGTGCGGACAACGATTTGTCTAAGTTTAACATGAAATATAATAATAAATACGGAGGTGTGCCAACATTACGTACACATAGGATGATAGAATAGGTCCAGAACTTTAGTACTATACCACCCAAGTTACCGTAAAATTTAGGTTTTGGAAATATGGCTGATTAAAGTAGTCGCATTGAGATGTGCGGACAGCGATTTGTCTAAGTTTAACATGAAATATAAAAATAAATACGGAATTGTGGATACATGACGTACACATAGGGTGATAGAATAGGACCAGAACTTCTGTATTATACCACCGAAGTTACCGTAAAAACTTAGGTTTTGGAAATATGGGTGATTAAATTAGTCGCTATGCGATGTGCGGACAACGATTTGTCTAAGTATGACATGAAATATAATAATAAATACGGAGGTGTGCCAACATTACGTACACGTAGGGTGATAGAATAGGACCAGAACTTTTGTATTATACCACCCAAGTTACCGTAAAAACTTAGGTTTTGGAAATATGGCTGATTAAAGTAGTCGCTATGCGATGTGCGGACACCGATTTGTCGAAGTTTGACACGAAATATAAAAATAAATACGGAATTGTGGATACATGACGTACATATAGGGTGATAGAATAGGACCAGAACTTCTGTATTATACCACCCAAGTTACCGTAAAAACTTAGGTTTTGGAAATATGGGTGATTAAATTAGTCGCTATGCGATGTGAAGACAACGATTTGTCTAAGATTGACATGAAATATAAAAATTAATACGGAGGTGTGCCAACACTACGTACACGTAGGGTGATAGAATAGGACCAGAACTATTGTATTATACCACCCAAGTTACCGTAAAAACTTAGGTTTTGGAAATATGGCTGATTAAAGTAGTCGCATTGAGATGTGCGGACAGAGATTTGTCGAAGTTTGACACGAAATATAAAAATAAATACGGAATTGTGGATACATGACGTACACATAGGGTGATAGAATAGGACCAGAACTTCTGTATTATACCACCCAAGTTACCGTAAAAACTTAGGTTTTGGAAATATGGGTGATTAAATTAGTCGCTATGCGATGTGCGGACAACGATTTGTCTAAGTTTGACATGAAATATAAAAATAAATACGGAGGTGTGCCAACATTACGTACACGTAGGGTGATAGAATAGGACCAGAACGTCTGTATTATACCACCCAAGTTACCGTAAAAACTTAGGTTTCGGAAATATGGCTGATTAAAGTAGTCGCATTGAGATGTGCGGACAGAGATTTGTCGAAGTTTGACACGAAATATAAAAAATACGGAGGTTTGCCAACATGACGTACACATAGGATGATAGAATAGGTCTAGAACTTTAGTACTATACCACCCAAGTTACCGTAAAAACTTAGGTTTTGGAAATATGGCTGATTAAAGTAGTCGCATTGAGATGTGCGGACAGCGATTTGTCAAAGTATGACATGAAAAATAAAATAAATACGGAAGTGTGCCAACATGACGTACACATAGGATGATAGAATAGGTCCTGAAATTTAGTATTATACCACCCAAGTTACCTTAAAAACTTAGGTTTTGGAATATGGGTGATTAAATTAGTCGCTATGCGATGTGCGGACAACGATTTGTCTAAGTTGACATGAAATATAAAAATAAATACGGAATTGTGGATACATGACGTACACCTAGGGTGATAGAGTAGGACCAGAACGTCTGTATTATACCACCCAAGTTACCGTAAAAACTTAGGTTTTGGAAATATGGCTGATTAAAGTAGTCGCATTGAGATGTGTGGACAGCGATTTGTCAAAGTATGACATGAAAAATAAAATAAATACGGAAGTGTGCCAACATGACGTACACATAGGATGATAGAATAGGTCCTGAAATTTAGTATTATACCACCCAAGTTACCTTAAAATCTTAGGTTTTGGATATATGGGTGATTAAATTAGTCGCTATGCGATGTGCGGACAACGATTTGCCTAAGTATGACATGAAATATAATAATAAATACGGAGGTCTGCCAACATTACGTACATATAGGGTGATAGAATAGGACCAGAACTTCTGTATTATACCACCCAAGTTACCGTAAAAACTTAGGTTTCGGAAATATGGGTGATTAAATTTGTCGCTATGCGATGTGCGGACAACGATTTGTCTAAGTATGACATGAAATATAATAATAAATACGGAGGTGTGCCAACATTACGTACACGTAGGGTGATAGAATAGGACCAGAACTTCTGTATTATACCACCCAAGTTACCGTAAAAACTTAGGTTTTGGAAATATGGCTGATTAAAGTAGTCGCATTGAGATGTGTGGACAGCGATTTGTCAAAGTATGACATGAAAAATAAAATAAATACGGAAGTGTGCCAACATGACGTACACATAGGATGATAGAATAGGTCCTGAAATTTAGTATTATACCACCCAAGTTACCTTAAAAACTTAGGTTTTGGAAATATGGGTGATTAAATTAGTCGCTTTGGATGTGGTGGACAGTGATCCACCTAAGTTTGACATAAAATATAAAATAAATACGGCAGTGTGTCAGCATGACGTACACGTAGGGTGATGAAATAGGATTAGAACTTCTGTATTATACCACCCAAGTTACCGTAAAAACTTAGGTTTTGGAAATATGGCTGATTAAAGTAGTCGCATTGAGATGTGCGGACAGCGATTTGTCAAAGTTTGACATAAATATAAAAAAAATACGGAGGTGTGCCAACATGACGTACACATAGGATGATAGAATAGGTCCTGAAATTTAGTATTATACCACCCAAGTTACCTTAAAAACTTAGGTTTTGGAAATATGGGTGATTAATTAGTCGCTATGCGATGTGCGGACAACGATTTTTTCTAAGTTTGACATGAAATATAAAAATAAATACGGAATTGTGGATACATGACGTACACATAGGGTGATAGAATAGGACCAGAACTTCTGTATTATACCACCCAAGTTACCGTAAAAACTTAGGTTTTGGAAATATGGGTGATTAAATTAGTCGCATTGAGATGTGCGGACAGAGATTTGTCGAAGTTTGACACGAAATATAAAAAAAATACGGATGTGTGCCAACATGACGTACACATAGGATGATAGAATAGGTCCAGAACTTTAGTACTATACCACCCAAGTTACCGTAAAAACTTAGGTTTTGGAAATATGGCTGATTAAAGTAGTCGCTATGCGATGTGCGGACAACGATTTGTCTAAGTTTGACATGAAATATAAAAATAAATACGGAATTGTGGATACATGACGTACACATTGGGTGATAGAATAGGATTAGAACTATATTATTATACCACTCAGGTTACCGTCAAAACTTAGGTTTTTGGAAATACGGGTGATTAAAATAGTCGCTTTGGATGTGTGGACAGCGATCCACCTAAGTTTGACATAAAATATAAAAAGAATACGGAGGTGTGCCAACATGACGTACACATAGGATGATAGAATAGGTCCTGAAATTTAGTATTATACCACCCAAGTTACCTAAAAACTTAGGTTTTGGAAATATGGGTGATTAAATTAGTCGCTATGCGATGTGCGGACAACGATTTTTCTAAGTTTGACATGAAATATAAAAATAAATACGGAATTGTGGATACATGACGTACACATAGGGTGATAGAATAGGACCAGAACTTCTGTATTATACCACCCAAGTTACCCGTAAAAACTTAGGTTTTGGAAATATGGGTGATTAAATTAGTCGCATTGAGATGTGCGGACAGAGATTTGTCGAAGTTTGACACGAAATATAAAAAAAATACGGATGTGTGCCAACATGACGTACACATAGGATGATAGAATAGGTCCAGAACTTTAGTACTATACCACCCAGTTACCGTAAAATTAGGTTTTGGAAATATGGCTGATTAAAGTAGTCGCATTGAGATGTGCGGACAGCGATTTGTCTAAGTTTAACATGAAATATAAAATAAATACGGAATTGTGGATACATGACGTACACATAGGGTGATAGA
>JAQJVK010000463.1:0-36673 GCA_035578135.1 Flexamia atlantica | reverse complement strand
TCAAAAACCGACACTCGGCCCGATAAAGAGGGGCAAGGGATCAAACGCCAACACCGCGATGAACCGATCGCCAACATGGACCGTAAATTTGAAGTAATTATGACTTTGAAGAGAGCGAAAACGGTCGTGCTCATGTTTGTGTGTAAACAAGAAAGAGTTTTTACTTCCGATTCAAACGAAGCTTTGAAAGTATATTTCAAACAAAAACTATTCGGCGCATTGTTACATAAGAACGGCAGAAACGTATTGGACGATGTTCCTCACGAATTTAGTATCAAACAATTTGATAACAGCAGGTCGAGTGAATTATATTTTTCCCTAACCATTCACAGAGAACGTAAATACGATGAATTGTTAGATAACCTGTTTAGGAGCGTGGATATTTACAACAAGTCTATTGAAAACGGTGTCAAACACCATTTGGGCGCTTGCTCTTTGATTTATTGCAGTGATACGCTGTATTTTATGGGGATGTCCCAGAGTCTTTTCATTGACAATTCAGTTACGTTTTTGTATTGCTTTCTGACTGAAAAGTACCGACCCGTCATTGAGAGTAAAGAAGATTCATTCGTGTTCGGGCTGGTAAAAATACTATCCAGCATAGAATATTTCACCGAGTGTCCATTGAAAAGGAACCACAAGGGAAAAGTGGGCCATGGTCCGCTCACCTCTGTTATCTCCGAAGGCGGTCTAAATGAGAGCATTAAGTTTGTGAATAATATGTTTCGTCGACAATTACTCGCCGACCAAACCGCTAGGGATAACCGGAGCATTCCACAAAGGATTGAGGACTCTCCTGCGTCAAACTTCGAAGAAGATGACACTTATGATCCCAAATCGCCATTTTACGGTCCCGATTCTCCACCCGATGGGGCAGACTACAGTGCAGATCACAGTCTCGACACGGCTAGCAAGGTCAATGGTATTGTTGATGCAATGAGATATGTAATAAATGAACCGTACATTAATACATTTATAAATAGGCCGGTAGAGTGTGGCAGTATGTATTGAATGTTTGAGGTCGGTCATGTCGTCGCCTGTTCATGAGTACGAAATCACCTGCGGTATAGTATTTGATGGCGAAATCTACAGCCAGGTTAAATCTATATTGTTTGAAAAAAGCAAGGAACCCGCTTTAGAAGAGGCTGTTGACATTTACGCTTTGCCGCGGAAAGACGGTGAACGCTATAGGGCGTTGACCAGATACAAGGAGTGCTGCTCTATCGACGATGTCGAAATCGACTACAGAAAATTCGACCACAAGAAGACGTATTACGCGTACGAGTCTCAGATTCCGTACGTCGAACGTAATAGAGGGAGAATTTTGTTTATCACTTGTACATACAAAGAGTCGGTGGAAACTAGTGTAAACGAGGATGAGTGGAAAAATATCATCAAAGAGGATCATACATCGGGCCAATTCATACGAGTGCATAACAAAAAAAGGATATGTTTTTTTAACGGAGCGTTCAAGACCACCGTGCCGTACACGCGCGTATCCATTGGTGAGCAGGCTTCGTACGGCGGTACTTTGGAGGCCAGAAGCACGTGCAATTCGATATATTATTTTGAAATCGAACTGGAATTGTCCAGACCGTCGGGTTCGACAGAGATGAATACAAATATGCACCGAATATGCGAATTGCTATTTCAACTGTTGCCGTATGATCTGGTGAAGGCAGCCATGTTGGCGAAAAACACATTCTCTGTTCAACGCGAAAGGATCGACGGCATTTTTGATACCTTCAAACGCCAGTTTAGAGATTTTAGAAGCTGTTTACCACATTTACAGCAACGAGAATGCCTCGATAAGGGAGTTGATTTCTTCGTCATGCCGAAATGGGACGGCATAAGAGCGGTTGGTCTCTATTACTGCGACGGCTATTTGATTGTCAAAGACGCGTGTGGCCGTATATCGAGTTTCCGCACCGTACTACCGTTCGATAATGACATGATACTACAGCTCGAGGCGGTGAGACCTAAAGTTCAATCAAGTTCTACCGATCACATTGCAACTGACAGTGAAGGCTATTATTACGTGATCACAGAACTGTTGGCCGTATTCATCAAGTCTCCAAACACGGTTTATCACGTGTATGGTAGGAATAACGTAATGTACGACACCGGGCGCAATATAGGTAATGTCGTGACCAGTATCGCAATCAAGACTCAATTCCAGAACGCTTCGCATGTGTGCAACTTGTACAGGCCGATAAAGCCCGATACGTCCCTGCGAGTGATTTCAACACTGACCAAGATAAGGAGTGTCGGGGCAAAAGGTCCTGCTATCCCAGGACATCACATCATAAATCTAACGAGTGTAGTTAACATTACGGACGGACTCATGTCTGTAAAAGACATTCTGAACTGTTTGGATGTGGCAACGACGTTTCCCGGCCAAAGGAAGAAGGAAGAAATCATCTCTCTGTTTGCGAATCATCTACCGAAATGTTTGCAAAACGATTCGCGTTTTCAGAAAGACTGCGAGGGAATGATAGTGGCCTTTACCAAGCAGGGAAACAACAAGTTACAGCGTCCAGATGCTGAGGAATACGGCTATTTCAAGCTGAAATACACCGATACTGTAGACATGGAACTGAACCTTATCACCGGAGCACTGACATCTGCGGATTCAACAGAATACCGTGCCGAAGGACTACCGACTCTGCACAGCGTCGGTAACTGGGCCGAACGTCCAGTTCCGATCAAGAATCAACGGATAATCGTGGAATGTTTCTACGACGGAAACAGGCTGGTGTTTTTAAAAGACAGATGCGACAAGAGCCGACCCGATTCTGACACCAAAATCAAAGCTACAAACAGATTAATTTACGACTGTTGTCGAAAAATGGTTGGGTGATGCACAATAAAATTTGTTTCATGAAATTGTGTGACTATTTTCATTTTCATCAGGCCCTTTTTTGATTGTGTCTCCTCAGATTGGTTCGGGAGTTCACAGGATGAAGACGTTGCAACAGCTGTCTGCTGCGTGCATCGCTGATGCATTTGATTCGTGGGGGGAGGTTGAAAAAGGAATCGGACATTTGCTGCCACCACTGTTAGTCAAGCTTGTCGTCAGGGAACGTGCCAGGAAAGACTTTCAAGATCAACTTGATGTGTTGGAATTTCGAGAAAATCATGACTGGTTGTCTGGCAGAAAGGTTACAGTGTACTACGATTTGTACGTTGAAGATCAAATGAGAAAACCAATGTTGGAATTCTTTCTCAACAACATTGAGTTCATGTTTCCGTGAAAACAAATTTTGTTTCCATTTTCATTTCAGTCCATCAATCGTATTTTCCCTTTCTTACCTTTGGTAAGTTTATCGTATGTCGGCCAGTTTCCATCATTCACCGGGACCATGTTGAATTTCCTACCGTTGTTAGAGTTTGTAATTGTTCTGTTGAAGGTGTGGAATAAAAAGTTTTTTGTATTAAACATGGCAGTTGATACCCATTCGTTTGCATAGTCGGTAAACGGAGTGCGCCAAAGCGCCTCATGTAAAACATCCCAAGAGCTATTCACCGCTTTGCTTTCACCACTCGTACTTTCTTTCTGGTTGTTTGTCATGACGTACACATTGGAAGAACCGTTGGCAACGTACTCTTGGCTATCATCGAGATCTGATGTGAGGCAAGTTTCCAATTGCAATTTATCTTTTTCCAACAGCTTCACTTCAGCCGGAAGTAAGGGTTGGTATTTGGTCGAAGACATGACGGCCAAATTGGACACTAACACTTATCATTTTCTTCTGTTCAGGCATGAAACGTTACACACCTGAACAACCTTTGCATTTCTACAAATTGGACATGAAACATTAAAAACACCGTATTGAGGAAAATCCGTTTTGCTGTTTTCCATCACCCATTTCCACAGACAGTCAATGTGAAACCTATCGTTGTGTGCACAGGACAGTAAATCTGTCGCAGACGTAAAACGTATAAGCTCTAAGCAGATATAACACTGATCCGACGTTTCTTTCCTTTCTCCATATTGACCGTATTTGGCCGTTTTGCCTAATACACATAGCGACCCGTCAGGATTGTAATCCTCTTCATCAGACGAAATCAATTCATACTCCCTTTTTATTTTTCGATGACGCAGAAAGCAATTTGCTAAATTGTTTCCATATGTTTTGACGTTTGAATACAACCAGTCGCATATGAAAACAACAATATTCAACAAATATTTATACAATCTTTCTCCCGGTTTACTCATCGAAGTGGTGTAAGATATGAACACGGTGTGAAAGAAGATACATAATTAGTCGAACAATATATAGGTTTACAATTGATCACTCCCTGAATTTGAACGCACATCCATTTAATGTAATCTCTCAAACCGCTGTATGGTGTCCTACGTTGGTATATATTTAACTTATAAATTGAAGTGTCTTCAAACGCTTCCAATATGTTAAAACGAGTCGAGACAAACATATGTGACGCATTTAAATGTCTTACGATATTATCAAACATATGGTTATTGCGAATCGATGGAATTATAAAGGTGTAAACTGCATAATACGATTCGGATAATGAACTCAATTGTACAATGTTCATCAATAATGGATTCATATTTATCGCCGTTTCCACGTCGCGTTGCGTGGTGTTAATGACAACCATGGCCGTTTCACCGTTACATTTTTCACACAAGCACCTACGAAATCCTACACATTTTGAATTACAGTTTTCACACCGGGTACAATTGAATATTGAATTACCGGGGGATTCATAACGTATCAAATCAGTATATTCGGGCGGATCATTGGTGGAAATACCTAATGCAGTAACCGGATCAATGGAGCAACGATTGTACAAAAACGAAAAATACATGCTTAAGCCTTATTTTACTATTCAAACTAAACGAAACTATTGGGGGTAGGGGGATTGCAAAGAACTAACAGGTGAAAAACATAAATTTTTATTTGACAAAGTGAAAAAAAAACCTAAAGATAGCCAAATTCTAGCGCAACATGCTTCTTCCCGTGAATATGCAACAATGTAACGTATATTTTCCCTTTGTTCTCATCGCAAAGTATCAAATCTGTTGGATCAAAATCAAAGTAAGCGCCGTTGTTGTAGGAAAAATCAATGCCATTGGTGCCGTTCCGACTGAAGATGCAAACTGTGTAGTTTCTTGTGATGTTGTCGTCATAGCCGTGAAAGAGGTTGTATTTCAGTTTTCCCAAAATCATAGTTTTCATGAAAACAAAACGTTTCCAAAGTAAAGGTTGCCACCTCTCCGATTCGAATTCAAAATTTGGAACAACACACATGTTGTTGAAGGCACAGGAGAATGATTCGGATCTCGGGTAGACTCTCATGTTCATGGTGCAGCAGAAAAATATATGGTTTACCGTGCAATCTCTGCAATAGCGCAGCAAATCCCGATACAGAGTAACCGGCATTTCTGACTTGATGCAGTCAAAAATGCTTAGACTCATCAAAAACGCGTAGTTTACCACCACACGTCTGTAGTTTGCGACGCGTCCGAAATGTTCGATGAGCTTCACCATGCAAATGGAACGCAAAGACATTGGGTTCTGCAGGTGTGTCCTGAAACACTGCCTCAGAAAAAAAGGGGTTTCCCGAACAAACGAAGTAGTTTCCGAATTGACCCTCAAAAGTTCTTTGAAATTCCTTTGACGACAAAAACGGCGGTATTCCGCATGCTGTGCCACACACATTTCGGGACAGAAAATATTCACTGTCCCGCCTTTGATATCCAGCGGATCATTCATTTGAAATCGAGATCAAAGTACTAGTCGCTGATGCGGAAAAATGACCGTATGAAAATACTCGTTTCGCTGGATTTTTTGGTATTTAGTTCCAGGTCGCTCACATCCGTGACGAAACGCAGTCTTTGTTCGTCCGCATCTTCTCTGAAAGATAGGCAAGGTATTTCTGCCTTTAGTAACCAAACGAGGCGTAAATAGTCGATAACATCTTGTAGATTTGAAAACTCGTACATACTACATTTGTTATCCTTGTAATTAGTCTTTTGATTTTTGTCTTTCCATCGAATCAAATCAGATGACCAAGCTGCAAGAGGTATCAAAATATCTTTCTCCGCGTTACTGTGTTGGCTCTTGCTTTTTACAACTCGCGAACTCGTGATCACGGTACAAGGGAATTTTTCAAAAAGTGTTAAACTTTCATTACTTTCATCGAATTTATAAATGGTAATAAATTCACTCAGATGTATGTTGAACCAGCTGACAATGTCCGCTGCCGCCAGCAAAGCCATTCAAACTGTTGATTGTGCAAATGAACGGAACCCGACTTGCATGACGGCGAGAAAGTCTTCTCGACTTTCCTCCCCCCACCATCACCTCTGTTACCACCACCACCACTGCACATGATGTGGAAACCAAAGAATAGTTGCACTTCTCATTGTACTCGCACAACACACAATGCAGAATTCCCCTCAGTCTGGTGGACTCTCGAAGATTGTGTCACCACCGAATGTTTCATCATCGGATACGACGAAAACACAAAATGTCACTACAGGATACCTGATTTTTGATCGATTGTTTGTCGATTTTAATTATTTGATGTTCAACAAAAAGTATTTCATCATCAAGGAGATTGCAGTTGTGGGCAAAACAAAATACAATGTTCATTTTCAACAAAGCTACATTGTTCACAGTCCTCTGCACCCGGTAAAGATGGATGAAGATCTGACAGCCCTTCATGGAATCAGATGGGTAGACGGTGAAGTCAACATCCAAACAATCCGCCATCTTGTAACGCTGTTCAACAGCTCGTCCATTGTTTACTTGTGGGATGAAAACAAGGCGAACATTTTTCAATCGCTATTCGATATTTCCACTAGGGTTTGTAGTATTGACAAGGTGATTCTCAACGATTTCGCCAGGGTACTACAGACAATTCCCCAAGTTTGCGCGTTTCATTTGACCAGGCCGACGAAAATATGTGCTTTGAACAATGCTTGTCTGATGAACATTCGATTTCATGCACAACTGCATCAAAGCGAAGGGTATGTTGTGTACAGGGTTAACCCATGAACCCTTTTGATCACCCTTCTCCCACCGTTAGCAATAAACCATTTTTTAAATATCAATTGCGAATATTATTGAATACTTTGCCTCAAACCTCAAACATTGAATGCAAAGTTTTGGGACTTTGGGGGTTTTGAATTCGGGAAGATCTCTCGAATCATGTATCCGAGATCTTTTGCATCGCGCGATTTATTTTGCGTCTGTTTTTCTGAAATCGGTTGGCCATATTTTTCATGCCTCTTAGATATGATTGAAAAAGTTTGTAGAACGTGGCAGTGAATATTGGATTGTGTGCGAACCCTTTGAATACGTCACACCGATCCAAATAGCCGAATATATCTTCCAGTCCGGTATCGTCAATGTTCATTGAACATTTGGCCATTGCCAATAGTATATCGCGTATGAAAAAATGGCGTTGACTATGAGCCGGCGCTTGACGCGTGTCGCTGTACAGGTACACACACAGTTGTAATATACTGATGCTCGATGCGAGCATACTCGTTGGATCTAGTTTTAGGTATCCGCAGCATCTATGTTTACCGTAATTATTATGTTTGGGTATGTTAATATCGTTTGTATTGTCCGAGTTGAGACAGATCCGATTGTCTTTGCACCGTTCAAATACCAATTCCACCGTGGCGTTTTCCACACCGGGTAGGGCGTTGATTAATTGAGCGATTTTAGGATTGTGCACAGTTGAAACCAGATTTTCAATCACCACTCGATTGTATTGAGTAGTGCCGGTCAACCTGTATGCTTTTTTACCATAGCCCGATGTTCCGCTTGTTAACGCCAACAATCCCGCTGTGTCTTTTCTTAATTGTTTCATTCGCGATTTGATGACGTTTTCGTCTAAGCTTCCGATAAGCATAGCCAGACGCGTTGGTATTTTATCCAACAGTCCCGGCGATACAACATTTTTCATATTCACTATGAAAATCTCTTCTCGTCCCTCCTTGTCGTACATAAGGTAGGCGAGAATCTGCAGCATATACGTCTGATTGTGTATGATCGGCGGTACTTCGAGTATGAGGGATAAGAGTCTTTTATAGGCGTCCGAACAATTGTCTATAGGCTTACATTCGCACTCAAACGGGTCCACGGGATTATGGCGCATGTGTTCACGTACAAAACGTATTAGGTCGTTGAAATCAGTCGCTTCTCTATTCAGCGTCGCTTTGAATAGATCACGCAACATTTTGCCGCAAGCGATCAACGCCATACAACTGGACGTATAGTATACGGGTGTTTCAAGCATTTTCTTAATCATTTTGTGTATTTCATCGCATGCCGCTCGTCTCGGATCATCGGCCGACAGGTTTTTGGTTTCAATATGGCCCGTGTCATT
Organism: Flexamia atlantica; assembly: GCA_035578135.1. Taxonomy (NCBI): domain Eukaryota; kingdom Metazoa; phylum Arthropoda; class Insecta; order Hemiptera; family Cicadellidae; genus Flexamia; species Flexamia atlantica. The sequence continues at coordinate 28,303 of JAQJVK010000463.1, read as the reverse complement.
CGAATCCCAGCGGGCGAGCAAGTAATCGTGATCGTCTCTAAGTTTTTGTATATCATCTTTTGAATATGTTCCCATCACCATTTTGGTGAAACACTCGACTACGCGACAAAACAAAATGTAATCAGTCTCTGAAATCTTTAGCTTTACAGTTTCCGTGGACAGAGCCAAACGATCTCCATAATACATGACGGAAGCATGAGCGGACACATGGGTCATGTTTTTTGCCTCTGTGGCCACCGATTGAGACTCTTTGTTAGCTTTTTCGGAAATCTGGAAAAACGATTCCTCGACACTAAGTTTTTTCTGTAAAGCCTCATGCTCGCTAATTTTTCGTATCTTATCCAGACTCTCGGTCATTTCGAGGAATGTTTTCATATGGAAATCATGCAGGGGATTTTCGGTATCGCTACCGTCTCCACCACTGGCTTCATCAAGCATATTTCTTCATCAATTAAGTCCCAACACTTAATACCTAGATCAAAAATCAGTTAACAGAAATCGGATCATTCGGGATTCAAAAGATAACAAGAGAAAAAATGAATGCACAAAAATCATATGTATTCAAAATGAACACAGATAACAAAAATTACAGTTCAAGAGTGATGCGGTGTTTTCTTGTCCCTTCTTTGCAAAGTGGACATTTGACGATACGAATGTCGTTCACGCAAAATTCACATATCGTGTGCCCACAGGTGAACAACGGTTTTTGATCGGTCGTGTCTTGAGTCAAACACACCGGACACCAGTCCACCATCCATTCTCGGTTCTTCATTCGAAAAATACAGTTCATAGAATGACTGTTGTCTAGTGACGCCGAAAGCCAAAGAGCCATTTTCTCGCTGTTTGCGTCCATCTGGAGTTTTCTTTTTTTAGCGGTGCGTTCGTCATTTCCGGTTTGAAGTACGTCGTGCGGTGACAAGGCCAAGTGGCGGTTGGGCCCCGGTTTTCTGGTCCACCATATCCAACTGCCGTAGCCGACAGTGTTGACTGAGTCGTTTGTAAGAGGGAGCGATGAACGAGACAAAAGATACTCGGCTATCGATTCTTTTTCGAACCCGTCATAGAGGTTTTCGATCAATTTGGGATCACATAGTTTTGAGTCGAAACCATAACCACAGTATATGCAAAGCATAATGGTAGTGGGAATTTCAAGTATATGACGTATGGAATATCCCGCAGGCTTATCGTACATTGAAAATTCACCAGTCGCGTGCACACTATAAATATCGGTGGTTTGTGGGTCTCTCTTGTGTTGTACACAAAATCCGTGCATTATAAATGCCCTCCACGCAGTTTCCATGTCTATAGCGTATGTCACTCTGTTATTTGGAGGTGGCGCAGTCGGTTGTTTTTCTGAAGAAAGTATGTGTGACAAATAATTTTTAGATTCCAAGGTTTCTTTAACAATGTCCGCTGCACGTTCATTGTTTATGCGTTCGACCAGTGCTTCCTCTTCGATTCTGTTCAGCGCTGACCGACATAGTTCATTTGGCTCAGCAAGTGTTGTACGTCTGTTGTCGGTCCGGTATAGAGACCCATACAAGGGTGAATGTTCGAGGATACAAGCTAACGGTCGACATACCCGCGGTTTACTCTTGACACTGGTGTGTGTATCATAATAAACGGCATACAGCGGGAGACGGCGGAATTCACGGCTATCTCCATGATAACGGTCCACTTTGTCCAGTTTCATCTGCATGATCATACGGTAGCATTTAACAAGCGTGTCCTCGCAGGCACCCAATACAGGGGTGTCGCTGGTCAGTTGAACAAATTCATTCCATTCCATCTCCGTGGCCATGAAGCCCGATACTTGTTGACGTTGTAAAACTTCAAGCGCGTTTCCAAATTTAGACGGTTCGTGGATGTGGAAGCTCGAATATTTTGTTTGCCACGTGCAATTGTTCTCTAACCACATCAAGGGGCATTTATCAAAGTGATAGCGCAATGGTTTTCCATCTGTCGCCGGTTCGGTGGTAGTCTCATTTGCCCGGGACGTTGTGCCACTCATATTTATTTCCGGCGTATCTTGATGTGTGTTCAATCTACCTGCGCTTTCTCCGCTGTTTTCTGCCATATCTTCATCTTCGGGCTGGACGTAATCAGTTTCGTTCAACCCTCCGAATCTTTCTGTCAGTGACGACGTCCCAGTCCGAACGGTATTGATCTCTCGTTCGAACATCGCACGCGCCGAATTCACCATCAGTGTCTCCAAAGTTTCATTAGATCGCTGTCTCGCCATTATATTGCCGGCGGTAAAAGCGGTAGCAATAGTGCTCCTAGTATGAAAACTATTCGGACGGGTGACCCCGCCTACCACGGGAGCGCGTTTCGCTTCTACTGGCATGACACTTTTGAATCCACAAAATATGCAAGCTAACGTATCGTTTTCCGGGCAAACAAAGAGAAATTCCTTGTGTATATCACCTGACCGTCTGTAAGGGCGCGGTGCCCAAGACAACCGGTCAGCTGTGTCTAAATGGTTCATGAGAAACAACAACTCTCGTGGTTCAACCACGTTGCACACATTGGCATATAATTGCGGTCTTTCCAAAGTTTTTTGAAATATTGCCCTGTTTTCTTCGATTAGATCAATGTATGTATGTGCTGATCTTTCGTGACCAATGATGAACCCCAAGAGATTATCGAAAATCTCTTCAAAGGCCCCGTAGCTTGACATTTGGCCAGAAGTCACACGACAGTTCCACATCCTGCAAATGGTCCGTGACTTGTTGTGCGGTCCACAGTTTCCGAGACTGTGACACTACTCTGTTTGACCACAAGAATGCCCATATGACCAAACCGGTTCGTCGACATTTTAACAGTCGACATTCAAAGCTCACAACAACAGGAAAATCAATGTGAAAAACAATCAAGTACAAAAAGTTTATTTTTTAACTGATCAAGTGCCCGAAGAGGCTAACAAAAGCTAGTTGATTTGGTTTTGACATGAAAGGCAGAACCCAAACCGATCGGATTGATGACTTTTAACCAGGTTTCTTTAGGGCCTTGCTGCTCATAGTCACATTTGCTAAAAAGAAATTTGCAATTGCGTTTGATAACGTCTGTTTTCTCGGATTCGCCCAGTTTGTTGAATGCATATTTAGTGCAAAATTGAAAATCTTCTTCGTACACCTCGTGGATGTGAACGACGTCTCTGTCAATCCTCTCAGCCTGTACAGTCTTCAGTTTCAGCTCGTAATTATTGTCTTGATTGTCTCGTTGGCACCGGATGTACATTAACGTAGAATCCACATCATTTTGTAACGATACAATGTCGTTCTCCGCGTTCAACATTGCAGCTCTTAAATTGCATAAGCGTTCATTAGCATTTGCAATGTTAGATTGAACTTCATGAAAGCGTATGTGTGTCACAAGTTCGTTGACCTCACGTATTTCTTTGTGAAAAGTCTGAGAAAGAAAGTTTAATCCGATGATTTTTGGCTGTTGCTCGTAAACATCGTGTATCGGTGATCTAATTCTGTATTCATTATCTTCAACGAGATATCCTACAACCTCTCCAGTCAGTTTAGATGTCATAGCCAAAACGCCGTTATCGACCAAATCCATAACCTTTGCCGTACCCAAGAACTTTACCGGATCTTTGAAGATCATGGTTTTGTAGTTCATGAACGATTTGTACTCGTCTATTTTCAACCATTCTTGGATCAGCTGCACGTCTTGCAGCCATCTATTGTCCAAGTTGTCAACCCATGTGTGAATGGAATAATCATAATCCTCTGATACGTCCGCACCTCGATACAATGGAGAAGAATATCTCTTGTCGATATCTTCATCTTCGGATCCTTCCAATGAAAATATCTTCAACTGCGGATGCCCCTTCATAATACGCTCTTGATTGTAAAACATTGCTTTCTGAAGTTTTACCAACGTTTCCGTGCAGATCTCACAAACAGACCTTCGAATATCAAACTTCATGCTAGTCATCGAGGTAGCCGTATGCCACTTGTATATGCCGGGTTTTATGGCAAGCCGTTTGGCGATTCCGCTATTTTTAGAATCACCGAACGAGACCAACCAAATATCTTCACCTGCGCTGAATCTCATCTCATTGGCGGCGGCCCTTCGTATAACCGGCTGTAAAGACGATATATCCGGGAATTTACTTTTGTCATATGAATCCACGTTGTAACGTTTATTCGCTAGCGCGCGAATAAAACGTTCATCCTTATCGGCCAACCATTTGACTTGATCATAGTTCATATATTTCATAATGTCCGTGTAAAGTTCTGTTGGTAGTCTGGTGCTAATGAGTTTCAAGATCTTGTCGTTAGGATTGGATTTTGAATTTACGTTTAGTGCTTCAAGCATCGACTCGTCGGATCCTTCTTCAATAAGGCCACTCCTTTTTTTCTGTTGTACAACACATCTTATTTCAATTTCATCACTTTCTTCTTGGTTTTCTCCGTTGTAAGGCTGATAGTCCGAACAAAATACCCCTTTCAGATCCATCGTTTCAAATCTATATTTATTGTTGTCGAATTTGTCCAAGTCCGATTTATGTTTATTTCCGCTTGTCTTTTCATGCATAGGCATCACCTTCAGTTTATCTCTATATCCAATACCACTATAGGGTTTCTGACGAGAACGATGCTGTCTATGAAAGACAACAGTGTTTGATTTTCTTGTTCCCGAAATTAAGTAAGGTTTTGTGAGTGCACAATTATACGTTCTTTCGATGTTATCTATATCACAGATTTCCTGAGGTTTTTGCCTTTCTTCGATTGAAATTAACCGTTTTCGAGATTTCGTGAAATGTATACACACTCGGCTTCCATCTTCTCCATTAAATCGTCTTTCTAGCAATTTACATTCCTGTAATGGAATCAAACGTCCTGAACAGTATACTGGAGAAAGTCTTGGAACACCCGTGTTTTTCATCTTTGTATAATTGAATGACAAAGGTCTTATGTTCTACCACCATGGATGTATTCGACCAAACAAGTGTATGCCACTCGACGTGATCAAGAAACGTTCCAACTACCCCCCCCCCCCCATCGCTTCACCGGTGGGGAGGTGGGAGGGGGAATCTGTTTTGCCAACTGTGTCGAGAGAATGCTATCTGGCATCTGACAAACAAGTGGTACCGTCCGACTGCAACCGGCTGCAAACAAGTGATATCATCCGATTGCAACTGGCTGTTATCCTGCGGTCTTCAGAACTCCGACACATTTATCGGGATCTTTTCCGACACTTTTGTCGGAGTTTTTTCCGACAATACTGCCGGGATTTCTTTCCGGCACTTTTGTTGGAGTTTTTCCCGACAGTACTGTCGGAGTTTTTTCCAACACTTTTGTCAGAATCATTTCCTTGTCGAGTTTCACCAGAGAGTTGTGAAAGTTCTGACGACCGCGGCGCAGTGAAAGTGCTATTGTATCCTCCTCAGTCCCAAGTGTTCCTGAGAAGGATACGATTTTGAACCTTATGGCTCAAAATCTTGTCCGCCGACGAAAGACGAACGGACATAATTTAACAGAATGTTTTTTGCACCATTTTTGTCCCTGTTCACGCCACTATGACATACTGGGCAGTAGACATAACGGTGTGGTGTCTTCGACACGACGACATCGGATGAGATGTTCTGTTCGTTGCAAGAACTACACCTTTTAGTTGTGTATCTCTCGTCAAACACTATAACTTTGTGTCCTCTTCTCCGTAGGGCGGATATCAATTTTTCGTGTGAAAACTTTCTCCTTGTGCGAAATTTGGCGGTCTTCATGAAAGTAGCGCCGGCTCCGTACACGATCACTTTGTCCTCAGGTGTAAAGTACTCCTTAGCGATGTTATCGAAAAACCGTTGAAACCTCGTGTATCGGTCGAACTTTAACCTTCTCATTCTACGTAAAACGTAAATCTCTTGTCGGCGTTTGAACCATTTCAGTTTGAATTCTGTAAACGTCCAGTAATCGAAACTACTCTTTCCAATAACAATATTTTTTTCCTTTTCTATTCGCTCCCGATCCATTCGGATTTCACGGTCGATATCATTTGTCCACCGTTTTCTTTTCTTTTCACGAAAGTATTCACCGGTATCACAGATTACGCGTCCTGCAGATAATGATTGGTAGATGAAATCATTCTGCTCTCTTTTGCGGCAAGTAACAAGAGGTAAGATAGCACCCGGATCCACAGACACGATGTCGGTATAATCTTGTTGAAAATCCGTTTTTCTCTTTTTTACCGGACCTCCTTCTTGTTTAGTAATATCCGATTGTTTTGTTTTATTGATGGATAACGATACTTGAATCCCATCCGTTTGTATGCTGTATCCAAAACCGGGAGGACAATTGAAATACCGCTTCCAGTAGATACTAGCGCTGATTTCATTGAACTGTTTCCATGATCCGGGGACATTTTTTGGATCCGTCCTCCGTAACAGTTCATACAATGCAAGACTGTCGTATGTCAAATGAGACGCTCCGTTTCTGAATATCGGAAACAAAACAAACGATTTTCGCCCAGCAGAAGTAAACTCTTTTTGAATGTTGTAGAATAACTGGATGAATTTCCAGTAGTCTTTGTTGATTGCTCGATTCGTAACATTACCATTATTATTGAACCATTCTTCAATTTCTTGATTCTTGATGTTAGACGATGATTGATTTTCGTAGAAAATGTCAAAACAAGTATCGTGAACTTCCTTCTTCGTTATCGTTGGAAATTTCATTTTCAAATAGCGTTTGATCCTTGAAAAGGCGTGAAAAGTGATGTTGGTCTGTGTGATGGTTTCATAACGTTTTGCAATATGAACCATCAATTGGTTTCTGCTTTTACAGTCGTAATTCGGAAACGGCCTCATAGCCAAATAACGGTCGATTATATGGTCAGGATCTTGGATTTTGGGATCCGACCCCTTTAAAACGTGCAAAAACCGTAAAGCGTTTATCTTAGGAAAGCAATTGACAAATTCTGCGGCGGACATTTTATCCATGTAAGATTTGTAAAAGACATTTATCAACAGTGACATCTCGATTTGCATCGATGATAACTCTTCCACATCCCTGTTGATCTCTTTCCACAATTCATCCTTTTTCGACGATAACGGACAGAAGAAACTTCCGATACATTTCTTCATTGTGTATATTCGGTCCAAGTCATTTTTTCCATCATCTCTGATCCGTTTCTTGTGGAAGGCGCACTTTTTTGAACTGGTACGTTTGTGATCCGTACCTCCGCATGAAGGGCAACATGACATTCCACAATGCAGAACCTGAACACGAATGAGCCTAAACCCAGTTAACACCCAGTCAACTTATAATTTTATTTTTCGTTGACATTCCTACAGTCGACATTGAAAGTCGAGATCAATATCTTGACAATAGGGAATAAATTATGGAAAACAATAAGGTTCAAAATTGCTTGTTTTATTTGTCCCAAAAAAGGTACATTGGGTCTCAGGAGGGTATATTGGGTAAGGAGCAAATGGGTCACACGCGAATGATATGCCATATATATACTTTTTGGACCCCCATGTCGAGTGATTTTCGTCGTTTTCAAGAAAATCCGGCATTCTGATTGGTTGGAATTTTTGGCGGGAAAAATACTCAAATCCAATTGGTCGGTGAAATTAGGCCACGCCCAAAAATGGTGGGGGAAATACTCAGTGTACTGGTGATCGTCAAAGAGAAAGGTCACGAACCAAAATTTGTTTCTTTGACTTGCAGTCAAACTGCGAGTCACCACCGTCCGATAAACTTACAAACTTCAGTAACCATATTTTCATAACAAAATGCAGAAGCAATTCAATTTTCAATAAGGTGGAAATGCTGAAAATATTTCTTCGTTTCCAAGAGTAAATCTGATAGGCAATTATTTGGTAAATCGCTATAAATAAAAATGATCTACAAATAACTTGTGTAATGAACGTTACAGTCACCACTGGTTCCATGTTCTTCTTATCCTTTTCACATTGCAGGTCATTGAAAAGAAAGTGTGTAGACTTCATCATCGATTTGTATTTCAACGTTTCTCATCATTCGACGTTGATTTGATATCTTTTTCATGCGTGCTTTTCTTGCCATGTTTCTGTTCATAAACAAAAATGAAAATCCCAACGCCGGAGGATTTAAGCGTCTCGATTTGACTACATTCCTCGCATAACTTTTTGCTTTTTCGCTTTTGGTAAACTTCGGCTTAGCCGCGTTCCAAGGCATCACAAAAAAAGCAACAAACTACCCTCTCAGTGAAAAACAGCCTGACGACTTAGTCACTACTCAATGTGGGCAAATTGACAGTGTTGGAATTGGTGAAAAACATAGAGGTGTAATCATTCTCATTTTCTTTGTCTCTCTTTCGCACGGAAGGACTTGAAGACGGTAGTGCCCGTGAAGTGGGCTTGACAGGCAAAGCTCGTAACCCGGAAAAGTTATCCAAGGACAAGGACTTTTCGATCGTGTCAAATGTTGCATCGTGTATGCTGTCTCGTTTTCTCAGTTTCAACCCAACCGGAGACATTTCCGGTGGCAGTGACACTAGGCATTCAGGATTTTTAGTCTCGCGTGTACGTTTAGTAAATACGGTTTCGAATGTGGTAAAGGATCCTGTCCCATTCATATCGCCAGTCTGCGCAGACAATTCCTTGGAAGTTTTCTCTTCCATCAATATGTTTTTGAGACTGTTATCGAGTATGTGTAGTTTCTTCTCTTGTGTTATTTTGGCTATGACCGTGGTATTAGCACTGGCACCGGCACTAGCCTCTTGTACGATTCTATCATTCTGATCGTATGTTTGTAGTTCATTAAACTGATTTTGAATATGCCTTCGATTCTCAGTAATATATGGGGCGCTTATTACTGTCTCGGCGTCCGAATTATCGCTTGAAGAATACCCCTTGTCTTCTACGATAATTATGTGGTCATCCTGGTCGTTATCGTCATCAAAAGGTACATCGAAAGCTGTTACCGAAACAGTCGGCGGTGGCCTCGGTAATCGGGACCTCGATCCCTTGTTTACCGCCGGCCTGGCAGACGTACTCTTTTTACTATTGTCATAATCGTTTTCAGAACTGTCCGTATCCTCGTAGTAATCTGCGGTGATTGACTTTTCAATTTTATCCCTATTAGTTTTTGTTACAGATCTTAACCATTCTGTTCTTTTTTCTTTGAACTCCTTGTAAAGCGCCAGTGTTTCTTTATCAAGACCGTTCGCTACATCGTGCGAAGAAACATCTGCCCCCCTTCCGTTCGTATCTTCTACATTAACTTCAGCTTCGGGATCCACAAAGCTCGTGAAAACGGACGAAAATGAATTGGAGTTGAAAATATTCATAGAGTTTCGCAAAGCCGCCCTCAATATTTTTAACCATAAACAATTGCCGTAGTACCATATTAACGACGTGTCTGGACTGTGTTTTCTAGCTTTGAGAAACCCCAGTATGCTTCCTTCGCCGAACACATTTCCCGCGATTCCGCCCGACTCCTCGAGGTAACGATATTTTTCCATTATAAAATGTATATCGTCGTCACATATGCGACCGGCATCTTCCATTACGATCTCAAATATCCGTTTGATATCCGCTGAATCCACGTATAGAGAGATGGTCCAGCGCATAACGGCCGTTGTAATCGTATTATAATACACCAGCTCATTACATGAGGTATCAATAAACATGCCGAGCCGTGCAACCCGTTCTATTTGCGGGTGGTCCGTGGCGTTGCACTGAGACATCGCAGAAATTAACTGAGTTTTCAAATTGTTTGGTACGTATTTCGATTTCATCGTGCGATCGGCCGCTTTTTCCGTGTCATAGTCTTTCATGAACGTGTATATGAAATGATTAACGGTTTGGCGCCGTACAGCACGCTTCATGTTAATGGTCATTCTTTTGCTAGTTCTCTTACCAAATCGTCAATGCGATAGTGTTTGAAAAAGAAAATGCCCCGCGATCATTCAGTTTTTGGTGTCAACTGGAATTTTCCTTTTTTTTAGTTTGTAACCATCTTTTTACAGCCTCGTTCAGAAGGCACAAAATCATATCGTAGTTAATATTGACCACCGTATTAGTTGACTTGTCGTGAATAAAATGACGACTGACGTCTATGGTAATGTCATACTGATCGTTGTCCAAATTCGAACGAACATCGTCTATAATAACGAATGGACCGGAAAGGTCAGCTATATTAGACAGCACCCGACGTACCTGTGTAACAGGTTTGTTCTTAACCATTGTGTGATCTGTAATCATTTCAGTGAACATGTCGGCCTCTTCAGCGAAATGCGTAGAAAACCCTCGTTCTATATGACTCGCCGACGCATGACTATACAAAACCAATGTAGACCGGCCGTTATTAAAATGGTACAAGTCCCGTATGAATTTCTTTGCGCCGGGAAACGGTTTCGAGTGTCGGTCCACGAGCGTCATATCGTAGTCGACAACGAAAACCGTGTTAAAAGAATAATCGTAAAACAAATCTGAGCCCTTTGCGACACCCTTTTTGCTATTTTTTTTCGTAAGTTTATTTTCTCTGCCGACAGAACTTGTATCGGCTTTATGTTTACGCGGTTTTTCCGACATAAAATCATCCAGGTCTTCGTCGCTACCCGAATCTTCAGCCTTGTTATCATCAAAACTCGTTATCCCTTTTTTGCTATTTTTCTTCATGAGTTTATTTCTTCTGCCGACAGAACTTGTATCGACCTTATGTTTACGCGGCGGTTTTTCCGACATAAAATCCTCCAGGTCTTCGTCGCTACCCGAATCTTCAGCTTTTTTATCATCGAAACTGTCATCAGAGATCCGTTTGTTTTTTTTCTTAGAACGCGATTGTTCCACGGGTTTGATGGAATATTTCCAATTCGTAGTAGTTACTATTTGATTTTCTTTCACTTTAGATGTGCTATTTGTTGCATTAGACACAGATTCATCCTCGCTATCGGATGCTAAATCTTCATAGCCTTTTAATATTAGATCTCGACCCTTAACTACCAAATCGCGCCTCATAGTCGTCGTGAATTATGAATCGCAAGTCGCTTCTCTATTACAGATAACGCCCGGCGTCAGTTATATCCGTGAGTCTGAATTTATTTGCAGTATTTACGGTCTGCACCTCATACTTAACGTATTTAGCAGTTTGGCCGGCGAATATACGATCCTCCTGTGGTTCTATATTAGTGTTGCCAGCCAACGTCGCTACATATGAATTTGTCAATCTCGGCATCAAATTCATATACGGCAGCTGACGGGTCGGTCTGCTTTCCGATACACCATACATAATCGGTCCTTCCATAGCAAACACGCGTGCTGTATGCGTCGTGTTATCCGTATTTTTAAACTGAATATTAAATAAACTGACGTTCGGATTGTTCGCCAACACTCCACGACCCATCACGAACGTACTGGAACGCATTCCCAATATTATCGGAGCGTTGAATATGTTGAAATTGTAATAGGGTATGAGTTTAGCCTGTTCCATCGGTGGCGGCGGCGTATGCTGGGCTTGTGGCGATTCGTCCGCATTGTCTAATTCCATTTGCTGTTCGGGCGCTTTCTGTGTTTCCTTTCTTTGAAGAGCGGTGCGTGTGACTAGATCGCGTTTTGACAATACCAAATTCATAGCTTCAATCGAATCCGGTGCTTCATATGGAAGATTTATAGTCCGTAAAAGAATGTTCTTCTGAAAGAAACGATGTAATATTGTATTTGGCCTTTGGTGCTCGGCAATATAATTTACCAACATCTCCGGTGGGATCAAACCTTGTTTCACCAGTTTATCGTTGTACAATACACACGCCATGAGATACGTCGTCATGGAATCTATCCAAGACTGCGATTTTATCATCCAATCAAAACGACAAGAACTGTTGATCATATAATAGAGAGCGTACGCCATTGCGGCACCCTCGTTTTTCTTCGTCTCTTGTAAACCTCGGACAGTAGCGTAGTTGAAGCCGAGTAATACATCGTACATGGTCGTATCTTTGTTGATATACGGGAAGAAAGGTGTCAGGGATCGATCCTCGATAATCTTATCCACCATCATTTCATAGTGGGAAAAGTTTTTCGCCGTGTCATTCAAAGCGGTATAGTTTTCGCAAATGCCTATTCGTATGTTCATCATCTTCCAATGGAACGTGCAAATACCGTTGAAGACCTCATTCGAACACCCGCTTCCACCGAATATGTATGCACCTTCAAACAAACACGGTTGTTTGGTGGACATCACGATGGTTTGTATTTGATGTATGTTTTTAAAGTTTGTCCCCTTTGCGGCCATAATGTTTATAGCCGTTTCTATATTGTGGTTGCTACAGCTCCCCTGTGACGGGAACGGCGCGTTTGGTGCAGGCGCATACAAAGGATTAGAAGAGACCGGTATGGGCATTGTGTCAAAAGAATTGAAATCCCTCCGATTATTTGAACGGCCCACTCCTTGTGATAAGCTGGCAATACTTCCAGCTATACGCGACTGCTGGTCGCTGGCTGACGCAGCCGAAACGTCTGTACGGGAAACAGTCGTTGAGGCCATGTTGTGATTACTTATATATGTATTTTTTGTCAAAATCAGCTGTTACTTTTGAACCTCTTCCCCATCGTCCGAATCGTCGTATCGTGAATTACGCAACTGAATAACAACACTCGTAATTTTATTTGTATTATAATTTCTGAGATCGATTGCATAATGATTCAGACCGTGGTTTAAATTTGTACTTTGACGCTTGTTAATGTTCCAATCAAATTCATGCTTACAAGCCCAACAATCTATTTTATTGAATTTTTCAAAGTATCGAACTTTGTTCACGTCTATCGGTAGCCCACTGAGATTCATTGCTGTACACGTCATTGGCTCAAGACGGATTTGTGTGAAATTGTAATTTTCGTCGACATCCAAACGCAACGGGTGCCCGTTGAACTCAAACTTTTTCAACACTTTTCCATCTCGGAACAAGGTAACAAAAATCGCTGCGATTTTGTTCCCTGATGAATCCATTGTAATTTATTTTTTGTTTTTGCTAACCTCAAAAAGATTCAAGTCCCTCTCTTATCCTCCTGAGACCCAATGTACCTTTTTAGTACAGATATTTTTCGACAGAAAATGTTGTGAGATTCGGATTTCATGAAATTTGAAAGGATGGATAGAAAAACAAATAGTGACGTCATGTGAGAAAAATTTGAGTTCGTTGACGTCTCAACGTCGACAACCAATTAGCATGTACATGCTACTCTGTTGACAAACAGTTCAGGATCGTCCGTCAAGCAATTAACATGGGGAACGTATTAAATATTTTTTCAAGAGATAATCAGCTTCAAGAATCGCCGACGGTTCAATCCGATGATGTAGAAGTTGGGGATTTGACGACGGCAACTAGCAACCTACTAATTGATAATTCGGATACTACTGCTACTTTGAACGAGACCTCGTCTAGAGATACCAATGCTAGTTCTGCTCCTTCGTCAGATACTTCAAATTGTTTGCCTTTGCTTTCTGCCAATACTTTGGATCCGCGTTCATCCGGGGAAACAACCGATTCAACTAATGACTTCAATAGTTTAAACTTAAATCTGTCGTTTGACTCGTTTCGTCGTAGATACAATACTACAAATGAAATATTGACGAGATTAATTTATGTTGACATTCAGGGTTTCACTAATAATGACAACAATATGATTGTGAAGGAGTTGGCCGCTGTTGAAATCATTAGATACCATGAAGATTCTCAAGATCCTCCTGTGAAAACTCTGATGTGGACTACTGTTAAATCTCCATTCGCGTTATGTCAACTAGACGCAAAGCGGCAAGACCAATACCACTACCTGAGACAAAGATATCATGGATTGCATTGGAACGAAGGAATAATGACTGCGACTGCCGCTTTTAAGCTCCTGAGGAACGTTATTTACGGTAGCAATAACAAAAACCAAAAGATACAAGTATTTGTTAAGGGAGATCAAAAAGCGGCATTCGTTTCGAATAAGATTTTGAACCGAAACGTCGAAGAATATGGTGGAAAAACACTCAAGTTAATGAACCTCCCGTCATACACTCCAGCCTGTCCGTATCATTCCAAATATGGAAATGATAGTTATATGTGTGCATTGAAAAATGCCTACAAATTGGCTGAACACCACCGCCTGACCGCTCAACATGTTTCTGACGTCCTCCACGATGAATGAAAAAAGATGTTAATTTTGTCAACAGTGTGAAAAAACTTTCGAAATAAAATTTTTTTCTACAACATTTTCTTTCTTTGATTTTCTTCCCTGTTTTGAAATCGAGTTGAAATGTTCAACAAAAATATTTGTTATCAAAACGGAAAAAACTTTGGTTCAATAATTGTTCAATTTCTGGCTTTGTGCTTTGTTAGTGTTTGAAAATCGAAAAACTCGAACAGCTATACGGGAAGGCAAAATTTGCATTTTGATAAAATTATCCCACTTTTTCTCAGTTTCACACTTCCCGTATAGCTGACCTAGAGCAGCTTAGAGAACAGCATGTTTTCTGAAAAATGATGTTCACATAGCTGTTCGCGAACAGCATTGTGAACACAAATTTTGTCATGTTTGATAAACATGAAAAAAACTTTTGGTTCTCAACTGAAACCATGATTAGTCACAATGAAATGACTGAACTGGTTGATGAGAATGAAAAAAAAAGATTGGGCACCTAATCCGCCTAAATGTAGGGAATTCGAAATGAAAAGCATGTAAATGTTTACAATTTATTTAGAAGTAATGTGAAAATTGGAAGAACAACAAGAGTTTTCGCATGCAACGGGTGGCAGAGTGACTTGGTCCCCTGGTTTCAAACGATGGGAATCTTCTTCGGGGCCTAGGGTGAAAATATTTTCCAAAAGATGACTCTTCACACGATCACAAATTACGAGGAGGTTGGTGTCGAGCATGATTTTCAGGATGTTTTCAAAATTTTTCTTCCGAATCAGATGGTACGTGGGATCATTCTTGCTTAACCATTGACCTGGTTCGAACAAGTATTTCAATTCACAGCGGTGGCTAGAAGTACTGATGTGGTGGTTGCAACCAGTGCACTTCAGTGGAACTGGTGATTTCAATTCATACAAAAATGCATCGTATGATCCCATTGTTGTGAGACAAAAAAAAAATATACACAACAAGGCGATGTTGTCTCTCCGAGATCCCTTCCTCAACTGAAACCACGAATGTCGCTCGCATAGTATTCACCTGTACTGGATAGTTTTGAATAGAAAATATTGCAGTAATTGTTTTTATTCTCTGGGTCGGTCTGAAAGTCTGAACATTCGCTTTGACACAACTCCAACGCCCATGCATTGATAGCAAACCTTAAAACGGCAAACCGATCACTGACTATCGCTCCCCGTATAATCTGTGGTCTGAGTACATATCCTCGTAACACTCTGTCACCTTCAAATTTGATTACGGGCCATAAAGGTATAGTATCACCGAATCGACAATGTTGGTCGGATAATAAACTTTGTTTATCCAACAATTTTTCTTCTTCCTTTCTGTTCTCCAAAGGAAATATTCTTTCGATGAAATAAAAGTCATCGACATCGTCTGATCCATTATCGCTGTACATTATTCGTCGGTGGATGGTATCAATCAAGTACCCGATAACGTCCTCACAACTGCGCTCACAACCCTCCTGTAAAATCATGTCTACAGTTTTGAGAACCGCTTCGGTGATGGCCGTCTTTGCCGAAACCGTCGGGACGTATTTGGCCGGGTGTCCTTTTAATATTTTCTCATCATTGGAATACCTGATGGCATACTTGTTTTGATTGACGACAAAACACATGTTTACATCTCGTGTTTTCAGCCGCAATAGCCCATATGTGCTACAAGAGTCGACAGTGTTCTTACCCAATAATATGGAAATAGTTTTGAAAAAGGCACACCGTATTTCTTCGGAAAACGCTACTTTTTTTCTTGACGCCTGCACCAAACCTCCGTCGGTTTGGATTCGTAATAACATCACTGAATGCTTTTGCTTTAGATCGTCAAGCATCCGAGTGATTATCGTACGGCACAAAGACGACACGGCCGCCAAACAGTGCATGGCAAACATATCACTTCCTCTTTGACCCATGCAACCGATCGCTCTGTTAGCCAGCCTTTTGTAAAAATGAGAGGTTATACTTTTGTTTGTCCTTCTTTTCAGAACCAGCGATGTGAATGTTTTACACGCACACCCCTTGTATACAGTGGGAACAAGTGACACGATGACAAGTCCTTCCAGTGGATTTTCATAGGGCACCACTAAACACCAACGACTTAACTTGAACCGTCCTTCTTCTTTTGACACCATCGATCTTTCGAGACTTTTCTCCATCCTTTCAAAATCGGTCTTTCGCATGATTGCGGTGGTCTCTGGGGAAATATTAAATGTGTCCATGATAGTAGGAAATGCCGATTCAATGTCAAATTCAAGGATTTCCTTTTCCTCACGAGCACAGTGTATTCCTTTTTGAAAAGAGGCGTACGGGGGTGGTATCAGTTTGTCGTCCTCCGCATTGTCGTTTTTTAATAGAGTATGCAAGTCGGTATCAAAGGTCGTTGAGCTCGTGTATACGGATTCGGTTGTAAGTGTTCGCAAGAAGTGGTAGTTTGTAACAGGGTCGTGCTTCATATTTTTATTCATTTCTTCAACTCCGTAAAGGTCTAATATACCTACAAACATTTCGGCTGCCATATTGTACGCCAATTCGGCGATACGTTCCAGTTTGAAATTCAATAGCATGTCTCCCACACGTCGTTGACGCGACACTAAAACATTTGCCGCCAAACCCATGGCACCATCGGCGTTGGCAAAAGCTGTTGCATCTCGCAAATTTAACTTGTACGAAGCGGCAAAAGCCGACACACCGTCATCCAGATCCAATGCAATCTTTGAGCAGTCCAAAACAATCGAATTCGGATACATGTCGATGGCACCGGTACTGGGTTTTCGAGACCCTTCAATTCGAGACTGTAGCATTACCTTTCCACTAGTAATGCCTCTGGTCATCAGTGCATTGAGGATAAACCTACTGTATGATGCATCCTCTCGCATTGGATCCATCACCAAGCGTACATAACTGTTGGTGTGCTTTTTCCAAAAACACATTTTAGCATCGTCAAGCATTTTCAAGTATGCGTCGATTCTGTTTTCAAAAACCTCGTTGATGCACGTCCGTACGATACAGAGTTCGCTTTCGGTTTTCGTAACTGTGTTCAACTCGGCCAGCGTCTGCGCAATTTCTTTCGCCCACACATAGTAAATGTGAAAAATTATATGACTACCGCTATATTCGGTAGCTGCACTAAGACAGATAAAATCACGTTCGTGGCGCACATACACAACCGGTAAAGATTGCAATTGACTAGCACCATTTCTATCGCCATAGAATCCGGAGTTTCGATAGAATTGGCTGACATCGTGAGTGGTCAACGGGCTTGCAGAACCCGTCTGTTCTTTGATTGGCGTATACTTGCGCCGACTGTGGCGATTATCTGTAGATCCGAAAAAGAAAATCGGACCGTTCTTTTGTTTTTCTTTTCCTTTTTGTTTTTGTTCAGGCTCTATGTCCAACAAATGGAAGTTCACATCGAAAATACCATTATCCTCAACCTTGTTTTGTTTGGGAACACTCTCGACGCTCCAGGCTTTCTGTAAATCCAAAGCGTGTCTGAACAACGGTTCTAAATACCTTGTAACTGTTGTAATACAATTGTTTGAACTATAATTTATAGCGTACAAATCCGCATTGGACGTCCCATTGTCGTTTAAGAAATCTAGCGCTGCCGACCGTTTTCTTAGCGATTTGTACTCCATACGAACGAAACAGCCTATTCTTAAGGCGAGCGTGGGGAACGTATCGGCGAACATTGATTGCAATGAACCCGCGTGTTCTAAACGTAGAAAACAGTGTTCCATCGCATCTGGCAAACAGTCAATTGATTTCAACATTTCTCTGATGAGAAGTTTATTTTCCTTCAATACAAACTCAGTGTTTCTAATATTTTGCAATCTCGATTTCGTCGCTTCGTCCGTGTCTTCTTTTGTCCGTGTAGTAGCATGTCCGTTTGGTGAAGAAACGTAGCGCGAATACGGTGTTCTTTCGTACATGATTAAAAAAAATATCGGAGGAATGTATGGAGCAATCGGGTCTTCATAAAGAGTATTGTTCATTAATATTGTGCGATTCAATGAAGCCTTCGTATCCGTGTTTGTAAAAGTCATATAAGTTCTCAAAACAATTCCGTTTCTGTCAAGTTGATATTTACATAGCCTATAAGTTTTGGAACTCGAATTTTGGGTGTGTTCGGAATGAACAGTCGATGAGGATAGCTTGTCATCGTCGGAAAACGTAGATTCATTTCTCGCCATTTGCCGCTTTGGCACATTACAATTATCTCATGAGCTGTGTATTGAATGACTCATACAGACTTTCTTCCTTCCAGTTGTTTGTCGTGTACTCTCGTGTGTCGACATACCACCATTCTCCTCCCCCCCCCCCCCCCTCTTTCTCCTACTGCTTTCTCCCTTCCACCTCTCCGCACACAAGAGTTTGAGCCACTAGGTTCAAAGCCGTGTGCGAAGGAGGTTAGTGACAAATTATCTGTATTCGGCCAAGTTCCCATGACTCGCTGACATCTTTCTGTCGACCTCTTTGACGAGATGTATCAAATAGCAAACGGATATCTTTCTTTGAACAAAGATCTGCCGAGAATAGAGACGAACGGAGTGTGTAATGGGGGATTTTTCATGGCCGCGATTCAAGCTTTCCGCTTCCACAAAAACTTGGTGCTTAATCCAGACACATTTCTACATGCGTTGCTTGCCCAAGCAGGCGTTTTAATCACAAAAAATCCGGAACTATACAGAGGTGATCTAGTGAATCACAGTGGCCAACTGATTATACAAACAACTAGCGGGACCGACGTGTGGAAGACGTTCGCCGACTCCATCGAAATCAAGAACGGATACTTCAAAGAACTGCTGAATTTGAAGTTTTCGACCACCACGGATGAACTGGTAGTCGTTAGACATTGCTTGATTGCAGCAACATTTTCACCATACTACGAATACTGCGTCACAGAATGCGGTGTTCGCGGTGTTCGTGTGGAGGGTAACATCTCAGATTGGATCAAATTGAAAGTGTCGTTGGACGCGTTAAGCTTTCTCGGCAAAATACATCAGGACAGTGCTGTCCCCAACCCGGTATTGGAATGGATCACCGACACGAAATCCATAGTTGACCACTGCGTCCACCTATTGGCTTTGGATAACGCTGTTGAAGCCGTGGGATGGTGGAAAAGTTTTGTTACAGAGGAGGAAAGGTCGGGTGGTCCTTTTATCAGTGGACACATGACCAAAATGATGCTGATCGACAGTAAAGGTGAACTAATCGACCGGAGACGCAAGACATTGACAACAGTTGAGATACCAAATGAAAAACTGTACGTGACTGTAAATTTTGACACTGGTTCACGCAAATACCAGGTTGGAAATTCATTCAACATGTCTGACGACAACAATGATTGTATCGCCAAACCTGGCATCCGGTTAGTTCAATAAATTTTTTGTTTTGTTATCACCCAACTTTCTTTTTTGCCAATCCCAAAACATCCTGATCCGTCGAGAATCGCTCGTGCCCCAAATCGAGAAAAATGTTTTCAGAAAAAGGGGATCACGGGATTTTGCAGTTTACGCGGTGCTGTCAAAGATGAATGTCATCGACATGTATGACTACTACTTTTTCGACAAGCCTTTTCGTCGAATGCCAAATCCAGAGTGTAAATTTGAGCTTTGCGATAAAAGCATAGTTTACCGTCGCGTTGTCGCAGAAAAGTGTGTTAAAAAGAGTGGAGACGAGTTTATGGATATTTTAGAATATATGCAATACAATGTGTCCGGAGATACAGGTTTACCTTCATATTACTCATGCTGTATGAATTACAACGGCGGTCACATCTGCAACACGATTCCAATCATGATCGGTTCTCGATTGGAAAGAGTTTTAATAAAAAAGCTATGCGACGATCTTGAAATTCCATTTGGCCGTTTGTATGACGAAAAGTATTTACACGAAGTTTATGCTGCGACGTTCCTGATAAACGGTACATTCTACTATTCAGTGTTCCGCGAGTCAAACAACAATAAGATATGTCACAATTCCAAAAGCAAACTACGCGGTGAAGAGACAATCGCCTATTTCTACGACATTACTAACAACAGGGGTATCAAACTATTCACCGGTACAAACGGTCAGTTGAAAGTCAACGATCGCGACGGTAAGGAGATTTCAAACGTTACTGAAAAAACGTTGAGGCAACTGTACGCTGAATGTCTCCAGCGACCCGAACACTATACAATGGACCCGCGTGAGGTTGCAAATTTTTTCGCCGCTGTAAAACTTCAGGGATTCAGCGGGATAGACAGTTTCAAGAATAAAATATATACGAATTACAGTATAGGACTCAATGCGTGTTTGGACAAATTGCATCCGGCGGTTGTGTCGCAACCATCGTGGAACACTTCGTTGATGATGGGTAAAGTCAACCTCGGTATATCACAAAGGTTGTCGTATCTAAAGAGTAAAAGCGAAGTAAAAAAACAAAACGAACAGAAGTTAAGAATGTGTTCGGGCGGGATGTCCACCGGTTACCTAGTGGATTCGCAAAGGAGGCGTAATATACGCAAAGTAAAGAAAACTGCCGGGGATCAGGAGAACGTAGTGGTCGAAAAGGAACCGGAGCCGACTACATCCGTGACCGGAATAACTGGAACTATGTTCGGAAGTAATGAAATAAAAACCGGTGGTCTCATAGAGAAATTTGAAAACTGTGACAAAAACGGACCCAGTATGTTTAATCAATTGACCGTACCGTATTTACCATTCGTGCGACTGTTGTCAGTCACGGTGCAGAAACTGCAAGTGGAACACGTACATGCAGAATCCTCGAAAACGGTGCCAAAAGATGCCGTCGGCTTTATATGTATGAAATATGTGGGAAACATTAGCACTGCCGGGAAAAACATGTTATTTACCGAACGTTCGCATGTATCTTATGGTCATGTCCGGGAAGTGATAAAAGACATCGAAGATGGTTTGTGTTTGAAGTCTGATTGCCTGGTAGAGAACAGTGATAGTTCTACGGCGGAAAACGGGATGCGCATTGTAATCAACAACGCGGTGTCAAAGTATAGACTGAAGGACCGACGATACCTATTGGATTTCATGGCATGGGTGAAAAACACTGTTCACCACTTCATTTGGATCAAACCCATTAGAGAATATCTGTGCTTGTATTTTTTCGAAGGAATACCACTTTTGGAGTATCGTCGAAATGAACGGTTGTTTGACGTGTTGACAGAGAATATGGTTACAACCACTGGTCTGCAGTGTATAGTGGATAGTCGATTCATGCGCTTTACTCGCAGTGAACTAGAATTGATACGAAATGAAATAGTAGTAAAGCGGCCTAAGAGACCAAACAGCGGCCAAGAGGCCGAATATCTAGGGTCAGACAACGACGACGAAGCAAACAGTAAGTTTTTGATTGACATGTTTAAAATGCGAGATGGCACACAACAACACCATTGCGCAACCTCCTCTTTAGCCAGACAACTTGACCAGTATACAGATTATACACCACCGTCCAAACGGAGTGTATCTGTAAACGCTAGAAAGTCAGCCTGCGCAAATGTGTTCTTTCAAAAGGCGGCGGCGTTAATACGCGGATTCAACGTTTTCACAGACCCCGATGCCTATGAAAAGAAATTAGCCGAACACGCGTATAAGGAATACGGAACACCTGAACAGGTGACGTTGGACCAGTTTCGAATTATGCGCGAGGATTTGAATAATTGTCCTCAACCGCAGTTCGAAGTTAGATCGAATAAACCCGATACTTCAAAAAGTGATATGTATGCGTTGAGAAACTTTTACATGCTACGCACAATCTTCGCAGACATTGACGGATTCAACGTGGAAGACGCTAACGTCATAGACCAGTCGGTAGACCTATGTCTTCGTTTCAGCTACAGTTTTTCACTGACGTTCTTGGACAAAACGTCTCGAGGTGTAGACGTACTCATACCTCCATCGAGGGACTGTGTACGTGTTTGCGGTTGGAACGATAAAGGAGAACCGTTGGCGGTGATTTTCATGATATGCACCATACGTACCGACGGAAGTGAACCGTGCATTTCAAATCTGAACAACGACCACACTATTGAGCAAAACCACGATGGCGGTGTTAGTTCAGGAACTGCCGGCCTACACTTTCCGCCTTTTCGAAAGGTCTCCGTTATAATGGCTAAGGACGGTTCTTACCATGTTTACATTTTACGGAACGACGCTGTACTTTTGCGTTCAATCAAAAAACAACGGGAAGAGTGGCTTAGAAGGGTAAATTATGACCCCCGAGATCCGTATAGGACCGTTGAAGAAATAAATCCCTACGATGTGCTCGACTCTCTTGAAACCAAAGTTAACAGATTCGCTGTACAACCGGATGGAGAAGGCGAGAGTGTGGTGACGGTGGACTTTAGAGCGCACGGACGCGCCGACAAATACGACGGGATCAAAGTGGTCAACAGTTTCGGCCAGAAGGGTTTAGCTTTGATCAAAGATTTACAGCCGTATGTCGCAAAGAACAACGAGACACCAGAAATGATACCGGCCGGCGTACCCGTTCAGCTTGTGATGAACGTGTGTTCATTCATTTCCCGCCAACCGATCGGACAATACCTGCAAATGAGGAAGAACTTCTCTACAATTTCACACAGCACAGCGGGCGAGCCTTGCCTTACCGGTTTCAGTCCTGTTTTTTTCACCGAGACCGAACCCACGACAAAGACTTGTCTCGTCCGACTAGACGAGATGATGCGCTCGGTCATAATAACCGTTGGTCTGACGTCGTTTCAAAATATCAAAACCTCATTGGATAATGTTTACAATCCGAACGGTCTCTTGTGTCCACCGCAGGTAAGACAGATTCTCAGTTTGTACAGGTGTTTCGGTATCGCATACAACATCGCCGGAGACAGTTATGAGCCCTACTCGACCAGAGAAGAAGTCTACAATCTGTATTGCTTGTTTGAAGAATGCATGGGTGAACTGAAGAAAACGGCTACGGCAAAAAAGAGGACACGGAAGAGTGAAAACAAGAAGCAGGGACCGAAAGCCAAGAAACGCAAATGTGTCACGAAAGATGTGAAAAACAACGTGAAGCAAGGACCGAAAACCAAGAAACGCAAGTGTGACGCACAAGAAATGAAAAACCACGAGGGGCAAGGACCGAAAACAAAGAAACGCAGGTGTGTCTCAAAAGAAAAGAAAAACAATGTGAAAACAAATTAAATTATTTTTTCGTCGATTGTTTTCTTCCTTCTTGTACCTTTTTTCTTTTTGAATTTGATAAGTCCATCAAGTGCACTCAACCGAGTAATGACACGCATATTATGTGTGTTTGTACCAGGTGTAAAAGGTACAGAACTGTGGTGTGACCGATGCGAAAAAAGGGCTTGGCCCCCAGATTTCATAGACAACCCAATAGAATTGCTAAAAAGAATAGTTGGTAATAGATTTTCTCAGCAAGTGGAGAATTTGATGAACGATAAAGAATACGAATGTTTGAAAAGTCACAAGAAAATACCAACAAAAGTTATCGGTCGCGTAAAAACCACCGGTGGTCTGTACAACCGTGAGGTGTACGTTAATTTCCTGGACCGGCTCGAAAATGTGTTGGCCGATATGCGGGATGAAAGCACATTATTGAGTTCAATAACATTTCCTTACGACTGGACACAAAGTAACACCGAATCGGCGTACAGGCTGTACTACACGTTATTAGAGGCAGCCGGTAATTACGACCGAATCGTATTGATAGCACACAGTATGGGCGGGCTGATTTGTCGATATTTGTTGGAAAATATATTACAGAAAAACGATTGTCAGGAGATGGGCAGGATGTCACGTAAGCGACTCACTTTGAAAATTGTTTTATTATATGGCATAGGTGTGCCACACTACGGGTGTATAAAATCCCTACACCATCTCGTTGATCCGGAAGGCGGTAGATTCAGCGAGCTTTGTCGTCACATTACGAGTATTTATGAGATGATACCTTTTAGCGATATAGCGGGACAAATCGAAGGACTTTTCACCGACACAAGCCGGCAAATACGCCGCAGAAGCGATATCTTTATGCGCGACGAAGAAGGGATTACTATAAACCCAAAGTTTTGGCGTTTACAAGAGTTTTCGGCTAAAGATGTAGGCAGTTTTGGTTACAAAGAGTCTCTCATACATGATCTATTAACGAGGTTTCCAATACTAAATGGTTGCGCGGACAAATTACTCCGTGGTATAGACTTTCATTTGTCTCTGAATACTGATCACAAACCACCGGGGTGCGTGTATGTACTTGTTAACGCGACCGGAGTAACCAGTCCTTCAGGAATCGATAAACGAGGAAATCTACAAATGCGTTGTTCAAAGGGAGACGGAACAGTCTGTTCAGTAGTTCCGGGCGAAAAGAGGAAATTATTCAAACATCGAAATAGATACAACAATTACTACCACACCGGAACGCCTAATGAACACGTATACACTCACAATGTACACGTTTCTATGTTACACGAATTAGATCTAACTACGCCGATTGCGTGTTTTGCATTACAGAATCAGGATCAAAATTTTGGAAAGGTCCTATGGAACCTCGTAAGAAACGAAAGACTCGATCATGGCGGGCGGTTCAAAATGCTGACTGACATCATGTCTAAATTCGTTGACATCGTCAAACCTACAAGAGCTTTTGATCCATCAGCTCTGAATCGTCCAACACATTTAAGCGGTATGATCCAGTTAGGCTCATATAGGTTGAAAACATATAACCTCGTTAGCCATCAATTGTGTATAATCTCTTTGGAAAAAACATCTGTTTTGGAAAATGATACAGACTCCATGAGTGAACAAATAATCTTTATTGTTGAAAATTTAGACAAGAACAAACATCATTTTGTGCAGATTATATTTCATTACGGTGGCTACGGTCACACTTGGAATGATCTCCGGATAATTTTACCCGGTTTTTATCGACCAGTATCAGCCAGTTTTGATTCAATGAAAACAAAATGAACAATGGTGTTTTCTTGGAGACGATTTCTTCCGTGCCTTTTCAATCATGCATGAAAAAAATTACCCATTCGAATCGAGTTTGCCTTTTGTCACGGGAAATTCAAATTCCAAATAACTATCGGAAATGTCAGACGGTGTTGTGCTGTACAGGTCAAAAGTCGAAAAATCAATTTCCCCGACATTCTTCACATTCTTTTGTTTCAAAATGAATTCCATCAATTTAGTGTTACGGGTGCGGTTGTGAGTTATCAGATAATCACCAGGATAGAAGGAGGCATCACGAGGCAGGATGAAATACAGAATGTCAAACATCGTGATAGTCTCTTCGTACGTATAATAGCCATGATTCCAGAATTCGTTGACCTTTTTATCGTACTCGAAATTAACACGACCGCAACTAAAAATATGGTAATAATCTTCGATAATATACACAATGTACCAAATACACAGGCTTTTCCACATCTTGTACAAAACTTTCCATTCAAGTTTGAAATATTTGGCTGACCAAAACAGTTCGCTATCATCCCAAGAGGCTAACAATTCCATCTCAGGCTCAGCGTAGAGTTTGTTTATTCGCACAAGACCGGTTTCGGGATCTTTGATGAGTAAACCGTTTGCGAATCTGGTTTGGAAATCGTCTTCCTTGAAATATACCCTAATATCTGGTCTTTCAACGGGAGATAAATATGAATTGTTCATTGTAATCATTACTCTTGTTGGATCGTTACCCGAATTCAGATTGAATCTGAACAAATCTTTAAAGGTAATGTAACGTTTCTGTATGCCTTGCAACATGTCAAGAGTGAATTTCTCGGGAAAGAATTCACTGATGAAATCTCTGTTGTACGGCGCTCTAGTGCCGCTGACAATTACCTCTTGGTTCAAAATAGAATTGTATACACAGTCGAATCCTTTGTGTTTTATCGCTAGCTGGAAGTTGTATTTGATGGCGTTCCTCAAATCCGTGGCCTCTATCTGTTCAGGATGGAGTACAAGCAGGCTGTACATGTCACTTCGATTGTATACCGGCAAAAAAAGCAAAATCCAAATCATAAAAGGTTTGTCACTGTATTGTGGGAAGTTTTCAATTACAAATCTGGAAGCTTCTGCGTTCAAAATATCTCTACCCTGTAGGTTTTTATGTATATACTTGTAAAATGCCTCTTCCTCTTCGGTTTTCCATTTCATCCGCTCGTTGTCTTCGGTGTTTTCCAATTTCATCCTCTCCTTGTTTTCTATCACAATTCCTATGAGTTTGAAGAAAAGATTTTCATGTCTCTCATTCATTGCGACACGATTGAGACTGTCCGTGTCCATCAGTTTTAGAAACGGTTCATTGTCGAACTTTCCTTTTGACAAACAATCGAGAAATCTGTCATTTTTCAAAAAGAAATGCAACTCACATTTGTCAGCAGAATTCAACAGGCATGTATTGTCTTTTGAAAAGAAATTGTCAAAGGTTTTCAAATAATATCTGTAACCATTCACGTATTTATCATCATCCAGTTTTATTTTCCCGAAATATCGGGAATATTTATACACGCAACCGTGTTTTCTTAAAAATCCGAATGGTAATCGGCTCTTATTGTCAAATTTAATATTAAAATAATAGTAATCTTTCTTCAAAACTTTATCGAGATATTCAACTTCCTCACCTTCGCAGTCGATTTTGTTCCAATATGCGCTTAAACCACGACACCAGTTAATTTTTTCGTAAGAAGAATCTCTTCGTACAATTATAAGGTGGTTCTCATATAAAAACCTGAACTGAGACCATGTTGTCGCGGAGTAAAGACTGAAAGGTAAAGCCATTTTGAAATACGAAAACACCTCATCTGACAGTTTACCCGTTGTATCGTCCAATATATTGGGATTTTCGGGATTCATTTCTATAGATAATAAACTGACACCCTCGTCAAACAGACCTGGAAATTTTCTAGCAGAAATGTAAATAACATCTTGTTCGCATCCTGGATTTTTACGATAATCAGGTTCACGATTGCGCAAAATGTCCGATATGAATTCATCGTGTAAATAAGTTATAATTTCAAACGGAACGTCTTTTCTTTGCAAGATGGTCACAATGAGTTCCAAAGAAAGAGTCTTTTTCTTGCGCAGACCCAAATTGATCAAATAAAAATAATCATCTGTTTCTAAATGTTGACAGTTCCTATACACCATTTCCAATTCCCAGTCTCTCAAATGCCATAAAAAATTTTCAAAGGTCCTTATGTATAAAATATTTTTGCTCAGATGAAACAATATTCTTCCGGGTAACAGCTTTTTTGTTTTTTTGATCAAATTCAAAGGGTTATAGTCGCTGTCCACAAATGGCAGGGCGCAAACAAAATTTATAACATCTTCTACACTCAAATAGTTGATGAAATGGTAAAACACGCACATGATGGCTTTGAAAAATGTCTCGGTTTCACCTTTTCCCCCCATATCATCTGAAATGAGGAACACTGACTGAAGAGAAAAAGGTCTTTTCTTCTTTTGAACTTGTTAGTGTTCAAGTAACACTACATGGAGTACATGGATGTATTCGACATAACAAAAGTGTATGCCACTCGACGAGATGAGGATAACTTCTCACCCTAGCATGATTCTACTGAAACGAGAGGACCGTGTCTTTTCTTCTTTTGAACTTGTTAGTGTTCAAACAACACTACATGAAGTACATGGATGTAGTCGACATAACAAAAGTGTATGCCACTCGACAAGATGATGATAACTTCTCACCCTGACATGATTCTACTGAAAAGAGAGGACTGTTTGTGGAAACAGATTTTTTATTCTGGGCGAAACAAACAATGCAACCAGTTGCAGTCGGGTTTGTCAGATGCCAGACAGCATTCTGTCGACCGAATCCTATTGGTCGGTGAAATTAGGCCGCCCAAAAGTGGTGGGGGGAATGCTCAGTGTGTGGGTGGCCATCAAAGGGGAAGGTCATGAAGTGAATTTCAAAATCTCAAATTGTGCCAAATCGGCAAATGACATTTCTGTCGAGACAAATCGACTTGTTGACATTCATTTTCATTTCACTGTGCAAGACAGATCATTGAATTTCTTTTTCCACCTCAATTGACGGGTGAATTTGATACCAGCAATGGGTATAAAAAACTTTCAAACATATGTGGAGACTTTCTTCAGCCTCGGCTGTTTCGAAGAGTTTACTGTTCAAGACACGTGTGAAAAAATTAAAGATTTTGCACACCAT
>JAQJVK010000462.1:0-36943 GCA_035578135.1 Flexamia atlantica | reverse complement strand
TCAGGTTACCGTCAAAACTTAGGTTTTGGAAATACGGGTGATTAAAATAGTCGCTTTGGATGTGTGGACAGCGATCCACCTAAGTTTGACATAAAATATAAAATAAATACGGCAGTGTGTCAGCATGACGTACACGTAGGATGAAAGAATAGGACAAGAACTTTAGTACTATACCACCCAAGTTACCTTAAAAACTTAGGTTTTGGAAATATGGGTGATTAAATTAGTCGCTATGCGATGTGCGGACAACGATTTGTCTAAGTTTGACATGAAATATAAAAATAAATACGGAATTGTGGATACATGACGTACACATAGGGTGATAGAATAGGACCAGAACTTCTGTATTATACCACCCAAGTTACCGTAAAAACTTAGGTTTTGGAAATATGGCTGATTGAAGTAGTCGCATTGAGATTTGCGGACAGCGATTTGTCAAAGTATGACATGAAAAATAAAATAAATACGGAAGTGTGCCAACATGACGTACACATAGGATGATAGAATAGGTCCTGAAATTTAGTATTATACCACCCAAGTTACCTTAAAAAACTTAGGTTTTGGAAATATGGGTGATTAAATTAGTCGCTTTGGATGTGTGGACAGTGATCCACCTAAGTTTGACATAAAATATAAAATAAATACGGCAGTGTGTCAGCATGACGTACACGTAGGGTGATGAAATAGGACCAGAACTTCTGTATTATACCACCCAAGTTACCGTAAAAACTTAGGTTTTGGAAATATGGGTGATTAAATTAGTCGCTATGCGATGTGCGGACAACGATTTGTCTAAGTTTGACATGAAATATAAAAATAAATACGGAATTGTGGATACATGACGTACACGTAGGGTGATAGAATAGGACCAGAACTTCTGTATTATACCACCCAAGTTACCGTAAAAACTTAGGTTTTGGAAATATGGCTGATTAAAGTAGTCGCATTGAGATGTGCGGACATCGATGTGTCAAAGAATGACATGAAAAATAAAATAAATACGGAAGTGTGCCAACATGACGTACACATAGGATGATAGATTAGGTCCTGAAATTTAGTATTATACCACCCAAGTTACCTTAAAAACTTAGGTTTTGGAAATATGGGTGATTAAATTAGTCGCTATGCGATGTGCGGACAGCGTTTTGTCTAAGTTTGACATGAAATATAAAAATAAATACGGAATTGTGGATACATGACGTACACATTGGGTGATAGAATAGGATTAGAACTATATTATTATACCACTCAGGTTACCGTCAAAACTTAGGTTTTGGAAATACGGGTGATTAAAATAGTCGCTATGCGATGTGCGGACAGCGATTTGTCAAAGTATGACATGAAAAATAAAATAAATACGGAAGTGTGCCAACATGACGTACACATAGGATGATAGAATAGGTCCTGAAATTTAGTATTATACCACCCAAGTTACCTTAAAAACTTAGGTTTTGGAAATATGGGTGATTAAATTAGTCGCTATGCGATGTGCGGAAAACGATTTGTCTAAGTTTGACATGACATATAAAAATAAATACGGAATTGTGGATACATGACGTACACATAGGGTGATAGAATAGGACCAGAACTTCTGTATTATACCACCCAAGTTACCGTAAAAACTTACGTTTTGTAAATATGGCTGATTAAAGTAGTCGCATTGAGATGTGCGGACAGCGATTTGTCAAAGTATGACATGAAAAATAAAATTAATACGGCAGTGTGTCAGCATGACGTACACGTAGGATGAAAGAATAGGACCAGAACTTTAGTACTATACCTCCCAAGTTACCTTAAAAACTTAGGTTTTGGAAATATGGGTGATTAAATTAGTCGCTATGCGATGTGCGGACAACGATTTGTCTAAGTATGACATGAAATATAATAATAAATACGGAGGTGTGCCAACATTACGTACACGTAGGGTGATAGAATAGGACCAGAACTTCTGTATTATACCACCCAAGTTACCGTAAAAACTTAGGTTTTGGAAATATGGCTGATTAAAGTAGTCGCATTGAGATGTGCGGACAACGATTTGTCGAAGTTTGACACGAAATATAAAAAAAATACGGAGGTGTGCCAACATGACGTACACATAGGATGATAGAATAGGTCCAGAACTTTAGTACTATACCACCCAAGTTACCGTAAAAACTTAGGTTTTGGAAATATGGCTGATTAAAGTAGTCGCATTGAGATGTGCGGAAAGAGATTTGTCTAAGTTTGACATGAAATATAAAAATAAATACGGAATTTTGGATACATGACGTACACATTGGGTGATAGAATAGGATTAGAACTATATTATTATACCACTCAGGTTACCGTCAAAACTTAGGTTTTGGAAATACGGGTGATTAAAATAGTCGCTTTGGATGTGTGGACAGTGATCCACCTAAGTTTGACATAAAATATAAAATAAATACGGCAGTGTGTCAGCATGACGTACACGTAGGGTGATGAATTAGGACCAGAACTTCTGTATTATACCACCCAAGTTACCGTAAAAACTTAGGTTTTGGAAATATGGGTGATTAAATTAGTCGCTATGCGATGTGCGGACAACGATTTGTCTAAGTTTGACATGAAATATAAAAATAAATACGGAATTGTGGATACATGACGTACACGTAGGGTGATAGAATAGGACCAGAACTTCTGTATTATACCACCCAAGTTACCGTAAAAACTTAGGTTTTGGAAATATGGCTGATTAAATTAGTCGCATTTAGATGTGCGGACAGCGATTTGTCAAAGTATGACATGAAAAATATAATTAATACGGAAGTGTGCCAACATGACGTACACATAGGATGATAGAATAGGTCCTGAAATTTAGTATTATACCACCCAAGTTACCTTAAAAACTTAGGTTTTGAAAATATGGGTGATTAAATTAGTCGCTATGAGATGTGCGGACAGCGATTTGTATAAGTTTGACATGAAATATAAAAGTAAATACGGAATTGTGGATACATGACGTACACATAGGGTGATAGAATAGGACCAGAACTTCTGTATTATACCACCCAAGTTACCTTAAAAACTTAGGTTTTGGAAATATGGGTGATTAAATTAGTCGCTATGCGATGTGCGGACAACGATTTGTCTAAGTTTGACATGAAATATAAAAATAAATACGGAATTGTGGATACATGACGTACACATAGGGTGATAGAATAGGACCAGAACTTCTGTATTATACCACCCAAGTTACCGTAAAAACTTAGGTTTTGGAAATATGGCTGATTGAAGTAGTCGCATTGAGATTTGCGGACAACGATTTAACAAAGTATGACATGAAAAATAAAATAAATACGGAAGTGTGCCAACATGACGTACACATAGGATGATAGAATAGGTCCTGAAATTTAGTATTATACCACCCAAGTTACCTTAAAAACTTAGGTTTTGGAAATATGGGTGATTAAATTAGTCGCTATGCGATGTGCGGACAGCGTTTTGTCTAAGTTTGACATGAAATATAAAAATAAATACGGAATTGTGGATACATGACGTACACATTGGGTGATAGAATAGGATTAGAACTATATTATTATACCACTCAGGTTACCGTCAAAACTTAGGTTTTGGAAATACGGGTGATTAAAATAGTCGCTATGCGATGTGCGGACAGCGATTTGTCAAAGTATGACATGAAAAATAAAATAAATACGGAAGTGTGCCAACATGACGTACACATAGGATGATAGAATAGGTCCTGAAATTTAGTATTATACCACCCAAGTTACCTTAAAAACTTAGGTTTTGGAAATATGGGTGATTAAATTAGTCGCTATGCGATGTGCGGAAAACGATTTGTCTAAGTTTGACATGACATATAAAAATAAATACGGAATTGTGGATACATGACGTACACATAGGGTGATAGAATAGGACCAGAACTTCTGTATTATACCACCCAAGTTACCGTAAAAACTTACGTTTTGTAAATATGGCTGATTAAAGTAGTCGCATTGAGATGTGCGGACAGCGATTTGTCAAAGTATGACATGAAAAATAAAATAAATACGGCAGTGTGTCAGCATGACGTACACGTAGGATGAAAGAATAGGACCAGAACTTTAGTACTATACCTCCCAAGTTACCTTAAAAACTTAGGTTTTGGAAATATGGGTGATTAAATTAGTCGCTATGCGATGTGCGGACAACGATTTGTCTAAGTATGACATGAAATATAATAATAAATACGGAGGTGTGCCAACATTACGTACACGTAGGGTGATAGAATAGGACCAGAACTTCTGTATTATACCACCCAAGTTACCGTAAAAACTTAGGTTTTGGAAATATGGCTGATTAAAGCAGTCGCATTGAGATGTGCGGACAACGATTTGTCGAGGTTTGACACGAAATATAAAAAAAATACGGAGGTGTGCCAACATGACGTACACATAGGATGATAGAATAGGTCCAGAACTTTAGTACTATACCACCCAAGTTACCGTAAAAACTTAGGTTTTGGAAATATGGCTGATTAAAGTAGTCGCATTGAGATGTGCGGAAAGAGATTTGTCTAAGTTTGACATAAAATATAAAATAAATACGGCAGTGTGTCAGCATGACGTACACGTAGGATGAAAGAATAGGACAAGAACTTTAGTACTATACCACCCAAGTTACCTTAAAAACTTAGGTTTTGGAAATATGGGTGATTAAATTAGTCGCTATGCGATGTGCGGACAACGATTTGTCTAAGTATGACATGAAACATAATAATAAATACGGAGGTGTGCCAACATTACGTACACGTAGGGTGATAGAATAGGACCAGAACTTCTGTATTATACCACCCAAGTTACCGTAAAAACTTAGGTTTTGGAAATATGGCTGATTAAAGTAGTCGCATTGAGATGTGCGGACAGAGATTTGTCGAAGTTTGACACGAAATATAAAAAAAATACGGAGGTGTGCCAACATGACGTACACATAGTATGATAGAATAGGTCCAGAACTTTAGTACTATACCACCCAAGTTACCTTAAAAACTTAGGTTTTGGAAATACGGGTGATTAAAATAGTCGCTTTGGATGTGTGGACAGTGATCCACCTAAGTTTGACATAAAATATAAAATAAATACGGCAGTGTGTCAGCATGACGTACACGTAGGGTAATGAATTAGGACCAGAACTTCTGTATTATACCACCCAAGTTACCGTAAAAACTTAGGTTTTGGAAATATGGGTGATTAAATTAGTCGCTATGCGATGTGCGGACAACGATTTGTCTAAGTTTGACATGAAATATAAAAATAAATACGGAATTGTGGATACATGACGTACACGTAGGGTGATAGAATAGGACCAGAACTTCTGTATTATACCACCCAAGTTACCGTAAAAACTTAGGTTTTGGAAATATGGCTGATTAAATTAGTCGCATTGAGATGTGCGGACAGCGATTTGTCAAAGTATGACATGAAAAATATAATTAATACGGAAGTGTGCCAACATGACGTACACATAGGATGATAGAATAGGTCCTGAAATTTAGTATTATACCACCCAAGTTACCTTAAAAACTTAGGTTTTGAAAATATGGGTGATTAAATTAGTCGCTATGAGATGTGCGGACAGCGATTTGTATAAGTTTGACATGAAATATAAAAGTAAATACGGAATTGTGGATACATGACGTACACATAGGGTGATAGAATAGGACCAGAACTTCTGTATTATACCACCCAAGTTACCTTAAAAACTTAGGTTTTGGAAATATGGGTGATTAAATTAGTCGCTATGCGATGTGCGGACAACGATTTGTCTAAGTTTGACATGAAATATAAAAATAAATACGGAATTGTGGATACATGACGTACACATAGGGTGATAGAATAGGACCAGAACTTCTGTATTATACCACCCAAGTTACCGTAAAAACTTAGGTTTTGGAAATATGGCTGATTGAAGTAGTCGCATTGAGATTTGCGGACAGCGATTTAACAAAGTATGACATGAAAAATAAAATAAATACGGAAGTGTGCCAACATGACGTACACATAGGATGATAGAATAGGTCCTGAAATTTAGTATTATACCACCCAAGTTACCTTAAAAACTTAGGTTTTGGAAATATGGGTGATTAAATTAGTCGCTTTGGATGTGTGGACAGTGATCCACCTAAGTTTGACATAAAATATAAAATAAATACGGCAGTGTGTCAGCATGACGTACACGTAGGGTGATGAAATAGGACCAGAACTTCTGTATTATACCACCCAAGTTACCGTAAAAACTTAGGTTTTGGAAATATGGGTGATTAAATTAGTCGCTATGCGATGTGCGGACAACGATTTGTCTAAGTTTGACATGAAATATAAAAATAAATACGGAATTGTGGATACATGACGTACACGTAGGGTGATAGAATAGGACCAGAACTTCTGTATTATACCACCCAAGTTACCGTAAAAACTTAGGTTTTGGAAATATGGCTGATTAAATTAGTCGCATTGAGATGTGCGGACAGCGATTTGTCAAAGTATGACATGAAAAATATAATTAATACGGAAGTGTGCCAACATGACGTACACATAGGATGATAGAATAGGTCCAGAACTTTAGTACTATACCACCCAAGTTACCGTAAAAACTTAGGTTTTGGAAATATGGCTGATTAAAGTAGTCGCATTGAGATGTGCGGAAAGAGATTTGTCTAAGTTTGACATGAAATATAAAAATAAATACGGAATTTTGGATACATGACGTACACATTGGGTGATAGAATAGGATTAGAACTATATTATTATACCACTCAGGTTACCGTCAAAACTTAGGTTTTGGAAATACGGGTGATTAAAATAGTCGCTTTGGATGTGTGGACAGTGATCCACCTAAGTTTGACATAAAATATAAAATAAATACGGCAGTGTGTCAGCATGACGTACACGTAGGGTGATGAATTAGGACCAGAACTTCTGTATTATACCACCCAAGTTACCGTAAAAACTTAGGTTTTGGAAATATGGGTGATTAAATTAGTCGCTATGCGATGTGCGGACAACGATTTGTCTAAGTTTGACATGAAATATAAAAATAAATACGGAATTGTGGATACATGACGTACACGTAGGGTGATAGAATAGGACCAGAACTTCTGTATTATACCACCCAAGTTACCGTAAAAACTTAGGTTTTGGAAATATGGCTGATTAAATTAGTCGCATTGAGATGTGCGGACAGCGATTTGTCAAAGTATGACATGAAAAATATAATTAATACGGAAGTGTGCCAACATGACGTACACATAGGATGATAGAATAGGTCCTGAAATTTAGTATTATACCACCCAAGTTACCTTAAAAACTTAGGTTTTGAAAATATGGGTGATTAAATTAGTCGCTATGAGATGTGCGGACAGCGATTTGTATAAGTTTGACATGAAATATAAAAGTAAATACGGAATTGTGGATACATGACGTACACATAGGGTGATAGAATAGGACCAGAACTTCTGTATTATACCACCCAAGTTACCTTAAAAACTTAGGTTTTGGAAATATGGGTGATTAAATTAGTCGCTATGCGATGTGCGGACAACGATTTGTCTAAGTTTGACATGAAATATAAAAATAAATACGGAATTGTGGATACATGACGTACACATAGGGTGATAGAATAGGACCAGAACTTCTGTATTATACCACCCAAGTTACCTTAAAAACTTAGGTTTTGGAAATATGGGTGATTAAATTAGTCGCTATGCGATGTGCGGACAACGATTTGTCTAAGTTTGACATGAAATATAAAAATAAATACGGAATTGTGGATACATGACGTACACATTGGGTGATAGAATAGGATTAGAACTATATTATTATACCACTCAGGTTACCGTCAAAACTTAGGTTTTGGAAATACGGGTGATTAAAATAGTCGCTATGCGATGTGCGGACAGCGATTTGTCAAAGTATGACATGAAAAATAAAATAAATACGGAAGTGTGCCAACATGACGTACACATAGGATGATAGAATAGGTCCTGAAATTTAGTATTATACCACCCAAGTTACCTTAAAAACTTAGGTTTTGGAAATATGGGTGATTAAATTAGTCGCTATGCGATGTGCGGAAAACGATTTGTCTAAGTTTGACATGACATATAAAAATAAATACGGAATTGTGGATACATGACGTACACATAGGGTGATAGAATAGGACCAGAACTTCTGTATTATACCACCCAAGTTACCGTAAAAACTTACGTTTTGTAAATATGGCTGATTAAAGTAGTCGCATTGAGATGTGCGGACAGCGATTTGTCAAAGTATGACATGAAAAATAAAATAAATACGGCAGTGTGTCAGCATGACGTACACGTAGGATGAAAGAATAGGACAAGAACTTTAGTACTATACCTCCCAAGTTACCTTAAAAACTTAGGTTTTGGAAATATGGGTGATTAAATTAGTCGCTATGCGATGTGCGGACAACGATTTGTCTAAGTATGACATGAAATATAATAATAAATACGGAGGTGTGCCAACATTACGTACACGTAGGGTGATAGAATAGGACCAGAACTTCTGTATTATACCACCCAAGTTACCGTAAAAACTTAGGTTTTGGAAATATGGCTGATTAAAGCAGTCGCATTGAGATGTGCGGACAACGATTTGTCGAGGTTTGACACGAAATATAAAAAAAATACGGAGGTGTGCCAACATGACGTACACATAGGATGATAGAATAGGTCCAGAACTTTAGTACTATACCACCCAAGTTACCGTAAAAACTTAGGTTTTGGAAATATGGCTGATTAAAGTAGTCGCATTGAGATGTGCGGAAAGAGATTTGTCTAAGTTTGACATGAAATATAAAAATAAATACGGAATTTTGGATACATGACGTACACATTGGGTGATAGAATAGGATTAGAACTATATTATTATACCACTCAGGTTACCGTCAAAACTTAGGTTTTGGAAATACGGGTGATTAAAATAGTCGCTTTGGATGTGTGGACAGCGATCCACCTAAGTTTGACATAAAATATAAAATAAATACGGCAGTGTGTCAGCATGACGTACACGTAGGATGAAAGAATAGGACAAGAACTTTAGTACTATACCACCCAAGTTACCTTAAAAACTTAGGTTTTGGAAATATGGGTGATTAAATTAGTCGCTATGCGATGTGCGGACAACGATTTGTCTAAGTATGACATGAAATATAATAATAAATACGGAGGTGTGCCAACATTACGTACACGTAGGGTGATAGAATAGGACCAGAACTTCTGTATTATACCACCCAAGTTACCGTAAAAACTTAGGTTTTGGAAATATGGCTGATTAAAGTAGTCGCATTGAGATGTGCGGACAGAGATTTGTCGAAGTTTGACACGAAATATAAAAAAAATACGGAGGTGTGCCAACATGACGTACACATAGTATGATAGAATAGGTCCAGAACTTTAGTACTATACCACCCAAGTTACCTTAAAAACTTAGGTTTTGGAAATACGGGTGATTAAAATAGTCGCTTTGGATGTGTGGACAGTGATCCACCTAAGTTTGACATAAAATATAAAATAAATACGGCAGTGTGTCAGCATGACGTACACGTAGGGTAATGAATTAGGACCAGAACTTCTGTATTATACCACCCAAGTTACCGTAAAAACTTAGGTTTTGGAAATATGGGTGATTAAATTAGTCGCTATGCGATGTGCGGACAACGATTTGTCTAAGTTTGACATGAAATATAAAAATAAATACGGAATTGTGGATACATGACGTACACGTAGGGTGATAGAATAGGACCAGAACTTCTGTATTATACCACCCAAGTTACCGTAAAAACTTAGGTTTTGGAAATATGGCTGATTAAATTAGTCGCATTGAGATGTGCGGACAGCGATTTGTCAAAGTATGACATGAAAAATATAATTAATACGGAAGTGTGCCAACATGACGTACACATAGGATGATAGAATAGGTCCTGAAATTTAGTATTATACCACCCAAGTTACCTTAAAAACTTAGGTTTTGAAAATATGGGTGATTAAATTAGTCGCTATGAGATGTGCGGACAGCGATTTGTATAAGTTTGACATGAAATATAAAAGTAAATACGGAATTGTGGATACATGACGTACACATAGGGTGATAGAATAGGACCAGAACTTCTGTATTATACCACCCAAGTTACCTTAAAAACTTAGGTTTTGGAAATATGGGTGATTAAATTAGTCGCTATGCGATGTGCGGACAACGATTTGTCTAAGTTTGACATGAAATATAAAAATAAATACGGAATTGTGGATACATGACGTACACATAGGGTGATAGAATAGGACCAGAACTTCTGTATTATACCACCCAAGTTACCGTAAAAACTTAGGTTTTGGAAATATGGCTGATTGAAGTAGTCGCATTGAGATTTGCGGACAGCGATTTAACAAAGTATGACATGAAAAATAAAATAAATACGGAAGTGTGCCAACATGACGTACACATAGGATGATAGAATAGGTCCTGAAATTTAGTATTATACCACCCAAGTTACCTTAAAAACTTAGGTTTTGGAAATATGGGTGATTAAATTAGTCGCTTTGGATGTGTGGACAGTGATCCACCTAAGTTTGACATAAAATATAAAATAAATACGGCAGTGTGTCAGCATGACGTACACGTAGGGTGATGAAATAGGACCAGAACTTCTGTATTATACCACCCAAGTTACCGTAAAAACTTAGGTTTTGGAAATATGGGTGATTAAATTAGTCGCTATGCGATGTGCGGACAACGATTTGTCTAAGTTTGACATGAAATATAAAAAAAATACGGAATTGTGGATACATTACGTACACGTAGGGTGATAGAATAGGACCAGAACTTCTGTATTATACCACCCAAGTTACCGTAAAAACTTAGGTTTTGGAAATATGGCTGATTAAAGTAGTCGCATTGAGATGTGCGGACATCGATGTGTCAAAGAATGACATGAAAAATAAAATAAATACGGAAGTGTGCCAACATGACGTACACATAGGATGATAGATTAGGTCCTGAAATTTAGTATTATACCACCCAAGTTACCTTAAAAACTTAGGTTTTGGAAATATGGGTGATTAAATTAGTCGCTATGCGATGTGCGGACAGCGTTTTGTCTAAGTTTGACATGAAATATAAAAATAAATACGGAATTGTGGATACATGACGTACACATAGGGTGATAGAATAGGACCAGAACTTCTGTATTATACCACCCAAGTTACCGTAAAAACTTAGGTTTTGGAAATATGGGTGATTAAATTAGTCGCTATGCGATGTGCGGACAACGATTTGTCTAAGTTTGACATGAAATATAAAAATAAATACGGAATTGTGGATACATGACGTACACATTGGGTGATAGAATAGGATTAGAACTATATTATTATACCACTCAGGTTACCGTCAAAACTTAGGTTTTGGAAATACGGGTGATGAAAATAGTCGCTATGCGATGTGCGGACAGCGATTTGTCAAAGTATGACATGAAAAATAAAATAAATACGGAAGTGTGCCAACATGACGTACACATAGGATGAAAGAATAGGTCCTGAAATTTAGTATTATACCACCCAAGTTACCTTAAAAACTTAGGTTTTGGAAATATGGGTGATTAAATTAGTCGCTATGCGATGTGCGGACAACGATTTGTCTAAGTATGACATGAAATATAATAATAAATACGGAGGTGTGCCAACATTACGTACACGTAGGGTGATAGAATAGGACCAGAACTTCTGTATTATACCACCCAAGTTACCGTAAAAACTTAGGTTTTGGAAATATGGCTGATTAAAGCAGTCGCATTGAGATGTGCGGACAACGATTTGTCGAGGTTTGACACGAAATATAAAAAAAATACGGAGGTGTGCCAACATGACGTACACATAGGATGATAGAATAGGTCCAGAACTTTAGTACTATACCACCCAAGTTACCGTAAAAACTTAGGTTTTGGAAATATGGCTGATTAAAGTAGTCGCATTGAGATGTGCGGAAAGAGATTTGTCTAAGTTTGACATGAAATATAAAAATAAATACGGAATTTTGGATACATGACGTACACATTGGGTGATAGAATAGGATTAGAACTATATTATTATACCACTCAGGTTACCGTCAAAACTTAGGTTTTGGAAATACGGGTGATTAAAATAGTCGCTTTGGATGTGTGGACAGCGATCCACCTAAGTTTGACATAAAATATAAAATAAATACGGCAGTGTGTCAGCATGACGTACACGTAGGATGAAAGAATAGGACAAGAACTTTAGTACTATACCACCCAAGTTACCTTAAAAACTTAGGTTTTGGAAATATGGGTGATTAAATTAGTCGCTATGCGATGTGCGGACAACGATTTGTCTAAGTATGACATGAAATATAATAATAAATACGGAGGTGTGCCAACATTACGTACACGTAGGGTGATAGAATAGGACCAGAACTTCTGTATTATACCACCCAAGTTACCGTAAAAACTTAGGTTTTGGAAATATGGCTGATTAAAGTAGTCGCATTGAGATGTGCGGACAGAGATTTGTCGAAGTTTGACACGAAATATAAAAAAAATACGGAGGTGTGCCAACATGACGTACACATAGTATGATAGAATAGGTCCAGAACTTTAGTACTATACCACCCAAGTTACCTTAAAAACTTAGGTTTTGGAAATACGGGTGATTAAAATAGTCGCTTTGGATGTGTGGACAGTGATCACCTAAGTTTGACATAAAATATAAAATAAATACGGCAGTGTGTCAGCATGACGTACACGTAGGGTAATGAATTAGGACCAGAACTTCAGTATTATACCACCCAAGTTACCGTAAAAACTTAGGTTTTGGAAATATGGGTGATTAAATTAGTCGCTATGCGATGTGCGGACAACGATTTGTCTAAGTTTGACATGAAATATAAAAATAAATACGGAATTGTGGATACATGACGTACACGTAGGGTGATAGAATAGGACCAGAACTTCTGTATTATACCACCCAAGTTACCGTAAAAACTTAGGTTTTGGAAATATGGCTGATTAAATTAGTCGCATTGAGATGTGCGGACAGCGATTTGTCAAAGTATGACATGAAAAATATAATTAATACGGAAGTGTGCCAACATGACGTACACATAGGATGATAGAATAGGTCCTGAAATTTAGTATTATACCACCCAAGTTACCTTAAAAACTTAGGTTTTGAAAATATGGGTGATTAAATTAGTCGCTATGAGATGTGCGGACAGCGATTTGTATAAGTTTGACATGAAATATAAAAGTAAATACGGAATTGTGGATACATGACGTACACATAGGGTGATAGGGTGATAGAATAGGACCAGAACTTCTGTATTATACCACCCAAGTTACCTTAAAAACTTAGGTTTTGGAAATATGGGTGATTAAATTAGTCGCTATGCGATGTGCGGACAACGATTTGTCTAAGTTTGACATGAAATATAAAAATAAATACGGAATTGTGGATACATGACGTACACATAGGGTGATAGAATAGGACCAGAACTTCTGTATTATACCACCCAAGTTACCGTAAAAACTTAGGTTTTGGAAATATGGCTGATTGAAGTAGTCGCATTGAGATTTGCGGACAGCGATTTAACAAAGTATGACATGAAAAATAAAATAAATACGGAAGTGTGCCAACATGACGTACACATAGGATGATAGAATAGGTCCTGAAATTTAGTATTATACCACCCAAGTTACCTTAAAAACTTAGGTTTTGGAAATATGGGTGATTAAATTAGTCGCTTTGGATGTGTGGACAGTGATCCACCTAAGTTTGACATAAAATATAAAATAAATATGGCAGTGTGTCAGCATGACGTACACGTAGGGTGATGAAATAGGACCAGAACTTCTGTATTATACCACCCAAGTTACCGTAAAAACTTAGGTTTTGGAAATATGGGTGATTAAATTAGTCGCTATGCGATGTGCGGACAACGATTTGTCTAAGTTTGACATGAAATATAAAAAAAATACGGAATTGTGGATACATGACGTACACGTAGGGTGATAGAATAGGACCAGAACTTCTGTATTATACCACCCAAGTTACCGTAAAAACTTAGGTTTTGGAAATATGGCTGATTAAAGTAGTCGCATTGAGATGTGCGGACATCGATGTGTCAAAGAATGACATGAAAAATAAAATAAATACGGAAGTGTGCCAACATGACGTACACATAGGATGATAGATTAGGTCCTGAAATTTAGTATTATACCACCCAAGTTACCTTAAAAACTTAGGTTTTGGAAATATGGGTGATTAAATTAGTCGCTATGCGATGTGCGGACAGCGTTTTGTCTAAGTTTGACATGAAATATAAAAATAAATACGGAATTGTGGATACATGACGTACACATAGGGTGATAGAATAGGACCAGAACTTCTGTATTATACCACCCAAGTTACCGTAAAAACTTAGGTTTTGGAAATATGGGTGATTAAATTAGTCGCTATGCGATGTGCGGACAACGATTTGTCTAAGTTTGACATGAAATATAAAAATAAATACGGAATTGTGGATACATGACGTACACATTGGGTGATAGAATAGGATTAGAACTATATTATTATACCACTCAGGTTACCGTCAAAACTTAGGTTTTGGAAATACGGGTGATGAAAATAGTCGCTATGCGATGTGCGGACAGCGATTTGTCAAAGTATGACATGAAAAATAAAATAAATACGGAAGTGTGCCAACATGACGTACACATAGGATGAAAGAATAGGTCCTGAAATTTAGTATTATACCACCCAAGTTACCTTAAAAACTTAGGTTTTGGAAATATGGGTGATTAAATTAGTCGCTATGCGATGTGCGGAAAACGATTTGTCTAAGTTTGACATGAAATATAAAATAAATACGGAATTGTGGATACAGGACGTACACATAGGGTGATAGAATAGGACCAGAACTTCTGTATTATACCACCCAAGTTACCGTAAAAACTTACGTTTTGTAAATATGGCTGATTATAGTAGTCGCATTGAGATGTGCGGACAGCGATTTGTCAAAGTATGACATGAAAAATAAAATAAATACGGCAGTGTGTCAGCATGACGTACACGTAGGATGAAAGAATAGGACCAGAACTTTAGTACTATACCTCCCAAGTTACCTTAAAA
Source organism: Flexamia atlantica (assembly GCA_035578135.1). Taxonomy (NCBI): domain Eukaryota; kingdom Metazoa; phylum Arthropoda; class Insecta; order Hemiptera; family Cicadellidae; genus Flexamia; species Flexamia atlantica. The sequence continues at coordinate 21,762 of JAQJVK010000462.1, read as the reverse complement.
ACTTAGGTTTTGGAAATATGGGTGATTAAATTAGTCGCTATGCGATGTGCGGACAACGATTTGTCTAAGTATGACATGAAATATAATAATAAATACGGAGGTGTGCCAACATTACGTACACGTAGGGTGTTAGAATAGGACCAGAACTTCTGTATTATACCACCCAAGTTACCGTAAAAACTTAGGTTTTGGAAATATGGCTGATTAAAGTAGTCGCATTGAGATGTGCGGACAACGATTTGTCGAAGTTTGACACGAAATATAAAAAAAATACGGAGGTGTGCCAACATGACGTACACATAGGATGATAGAATAGGTCTAGAACTTCTGTATTATACCACCCAAGTTACCTTAAAAACTTAGGTTTTGGAAATACGGGTGATTAAAATAGTCGCTTTGGATGTGTGGACAGTGATCCACCTAAGTTTGACATAAAATATAAAATAAATACGGCAGTGTGTCAGCATGACGTACACGTAGGGTGATGAATTAGGACCAGAACTTCTGTATTATACCACCCAAGTTACCGTAAAAACTTAGGTTTTGGAAATATGGGTGATTAAATTAGTCGCTATGCGATGTGCGGACAACGATTTGTCTAAGTTTGAAATGAAATATAAAAATAAATACGGAATTGTGGATACATGACGTACACGTTGGGTGATAGAATAGGACCAGAACTTCTGTATTATACCACCCAAGTTACCGTAAAAACTTAGGTTTTGGAAATATGGCTGATTAAAGTAGTCGCATTGAGATGTGCGGACAGCGATTTGTCAAAGTATGACATGAAAAATATAATTAATACGGAAGTGTGCCAACATGACGTACACATAGGATGATAGAATAGGTCCTGAAATTTAGTATTATACCACCCAAGTTACCTTAAAAACTTAGGTTTTGAAAATATAGGTGATTAAATTAGTCGCTATGAGATGTGCGGACAGCGATTTGTCTAAGTTTGACATGAAATATAAAAGTAAATACGGAATTGTGGATACATGACGTACACATAGGATAATAGATTAGGTCCTGAAATTTAGTATTATACCACCCAAGTTACCTTAAAAACTTAGGTTTTGGAAATATGGGTGATTAAATTAGTCGCTTTGGATGTGTGGACAGTGATCCACCTAAGTTTGACATAAAATATAAAATAAATACGGCAGTGTGTCAGCATGACGTACACGTAGGGTGATGAAATAGGACCAGAACTTCTGTATTATACCACCCAAGTTACCGTAAAAACTTAGGTTTTGGAAATATGGGTGATTAAATTAGTCGCTATGCGATTTGCGGACAACGATTTGTCTAAGTTTGACATGAAATATAAAAATAAATACGGAATTGTGGATACATGACGTACACGTAGGATAATAGATTAGGTCCTGAAATTTAGTATTATACCACCCAAGTTACCTTAAAAACTTAGGTTTTGGAAATATGGGTGATTAAATTAGTCGCTATGCGATGTGCGGACAGCGTTTTGTCCAAGTTTGACATGAAATATAAAAATAAATACGGAATTGTGGATACATGACGTACACATAGGGTGATAGAATAGGACCAGAACTTCTGTATTATACAACCCAAGTTACCGTAAAAACTTAGGTTTTGGAAATATGGGTGATTAAATTAGTCGCTATGCGATGTGCGGACAATGATTTGTCTAAGTTTGACATGAAATATTAAAATAAATACGGAATTTTGGATACATGACGTACACATTGGGTGATAGAATAGGATTAGAACAATAATATTATACCACTCAGGTTACCGTCAAAACTTAGGTTTTGGAAATACGGGTGATTAAAATAGTCGCTTTGGATGTGTGGACAGCGATCCACCTAAGTTTGACATAAAATATAAAATAAATACGGCAGTGTGTCAGCATGACGTACACGTAGGATGAAACAATAGGACCAGAACTTTAGTACTATACCACCCAAGTTACCTTAAAAACTTAGGTTTGGAAATATGGGTGATTAAATTAGTCGCTATGCGATGTGCGGACAACGATTTGTCTAAGTTTGACATGAAATATAAAAATAAATACGGAATTGTGGATACATGACGTACACATAGGGTGATAGAATAGGACCAGAACTTCTGTATTATACCACCCAAGTTACCGTAAAAACTTAGGTTTTGGAAATACGGGTGATTAAATTAGTCGCTTTGGATGTGTGGACAGCGATCCACCTAAGTTTGACATAAAATATAAAATAAATACGGAAGTGTGTCAGCATGACGTACACATATGATGAAAGAATAGGTCCTGAAATTTAGTATTATACCACCCAAGTTACCTTAAAAACTTAGGTTTTGGAAATATGGGTGATTAAATTAGTCGGTATGCGATGTGCGGACAGCGATTTGTCTAAGTTTGACATGAAATATAAAAATAAATACGGAATTGTGGATACATGACGTACACATAGGGTGATAGAATAAGACCAGAACTTCTGTATTATACCACCCAAGTTACCTTAAAAACTTAGGTTTTGGATATATGGGTGATTAAATTAGTCGCTATGCGATGTGCGGACAACGATTTGTCTAAGTTTGACATGAAATATAAAAATAAATAAGGAGGTGTGCCAACATTACGTACACGTAGAGTGATAGAATAGGACCAGAACTTCTGTATTATACCACCCAAGTTACCGTAAAAACTTAGGTTTTGGAAATATGGCTGATTAAAGTAGTCGCATTGAGATGTGCGGACATCGATGTGTCAAAGAATGACATGAAAAATAAAATAAATACGGAAGTGTGCCAACATGACGTACACATAAGATGATAGATTAGGTCCTGAAATTTAGTATTATACCACCCAAGTTACCTTAAAAACTTAGGTTTTGGAAATATGGGTGATTAAATTAGTCGCTATGCGATGTGCGGACAGCATTTTGTCTAAGTTTGACATGAAATATAAAAATAAATACGGAATTGTGGATACATGACGCACACATAGGGTGATAGAATAGGACCAGAACTTCTGTATTATACCACCCAAGTTACCGTAAAAACTTAGGTTTTGGAAATATGGGTGATTAAATTAGTCGCTATGCGATGTGCGGACAACGATTTGTCTAAGTTTGACATGAAATATAAAAATAAATACGGAATTTTGGATACATGACGTACACATTGGGTGATAGAATAGGATTAGAACTATATTAATATACCACTCAGGTTACCGTCAAAACTTAGGTTTTGGAAATACGGGTGATTAAAATAGTCGCTATGCGATGTGCGGACAGCGATTTGTCAAAGTATGACATGAAAAATAAAATAAATACGGAAGTGTGCCAACATGACGTACACATAGGATGATAGAATAGGTCCTGAAATTTAGTATTATACCACCCAAGTTACCTTAAAAACTTAGGTTTTGGAAATATGGGTGATTAAATTAGTCGCTATGCGATGTGCGGACAACGATTTGTCTAAGTTTGACATGAAATATAAAAATAAATACGGAATTGTGGATACATGACGTACACATAGGGTGATAGAATAGGACCAGAACTTCTGTATTATACCACCCAAGTTACCGTAAAAACTTACGTTTTGGAAATATGGCTGATTAAAGTAGTCGCATTGAGATGTGCGGACAGCGATTTGTCAAAGTATGACATGAAAAATAAAATAAATACGGCAGTGTGTCAGCATGACGTACACGTAGGATGAAAGAATAGGACCAGAACTTTAGTACTATACCACCCAAGTTACCTTAAAAACTTAGGTTTTGGAAATATGGGTGATTAAATTAGTCGCTATGCGATGTGCGGACAACGATTTGTCTAAGTATGACATGAAATATAATAATAAATACGGAGGTGTGCCAACATTACGTACACGTAGGGTGATAGAATAGGACCAGAACTTCTGTATTATACCACCCAAGTTACCGTAAAAACTTAGGTTTTGGAAATATGGCTGATTAAAGTAGTCGCATTGAGATGTGCAGACAGCGATTTGTCAAAGTATGACATGAAAAATAAAACAAATACGGAAGTTTGCCAACATGACGTACACATAGGATGATAGAATAGTTCCTGAAATTTAGTATTATACCACCCAAGTTACCTTAAAAACTTAGGTTTTGGAAATATGGGTGATTAAATTAGTCGCTATGCGATGTGCGGACAACGATTTGTCGAAGTTTGACACGAAATATAAAAAAAATACGGAGGTGTGCCAACATGACGTACACATAGGATGATAGAATAGGTCCAGAACTTTAGTACTATACCACCCAAGTTACCTTAAAAACTTAGGTTTTGGAAATATGGGTGATTAAATTAGTCGCTATGCGATGTGCGGACAACGATTTGTCTAAGTATGACATGAAATATAATAATAAATACGGAATTGTGGATACATGACGTACACGTCGGGTGATAGAATAGGACCAGAACTTCTGTATTATACCACCCAAGTTACCGTAAAAACTTAGGTTTTGGAAATATGGCTGATTAAAGTAGTCGCATTGAGATGTGCGGACAGCGATTTGTCAAAGTATGACATGAAAAATAAAATAAATACGGCAGTGTGTCAGCATGACGTACACGTAGGATGAAAGAATAGGACCAGAACTTTAGTACTATACCTCCCAAGATACCTTAAAAACTTAGGTTTTGGAAATATGGGTGATTAAATTAGTCGCTATGCGATGTGCGGACAACGATTTGTCTAAGTATGACATGAAATATAATAATAAATACGGAGGTGTGCCAACATTACGTACACGTAGGGTGATAGAATAGGACCAGAACTTCTGTATTATACCACCCAAGTTACCGTAAAAACTTAGGTTTTGGAAATATGGCTGATTAAAGCAGTCGCATTGAGATGTGCGGACAACGATTTGTCGAGGTTTGACACGAAATATAAAAAAAATACGGAGGTGTGCCAACATGACGTACACATAGGATGATAGAATAGGTCCAGAACTTTAGTACTATACCACCCAAGTTACCGTAAAAACTTAGGTTTTGGAAATATGGCTGATTAAAGTAGTCTCATTGAGATGTGCGGAAAGAGATTTGTCTAAGTTTGACATGAAATATAAAAATAAATACGGAATTTTGGATACATGACGTACACATTGGGTGATAGAATAGGATTAGAACTATATTATTATACCACTCAGGTTACCGTCAAAACTTAGGTTTTGGAAATACGGGTGATTAAAATAGTCGCTTTGGATGTGTGGACAGCGATCCACCTAAGTTTGACATAAAATATAAAATAAATACGGCAGTGTGTCAGCATGACGTACACGTAGGATGAAAGAATAGGACAAGAACTTTAGTACTATACCACCCAAGTTACCTTAAAAACTTAGGTTTTGGAAATATGGGTGATTAAATTAGTCACTATGCGATGTGCGGACAACGATTTGTCTAAGTATGACATGAAATATAATAATAAATACGGAGGTGTGCCAACATTACGTACACGTAGGGTGATAGAATAGGACCAGAACTTCTGTATTATACCACCCAAGTTACCGTAAAAACTTAGGTTTTGGAAATATGGCTGATTAAAGTAGTCGCATTGAGATGTGCGGACAGAGATTTGTCGAAGTTTGACACGAAATATAAAAAAAATACGGAGGTGTGCCAACATGACGTACACATAGTATGATAGAATAGGTCCAGAACTTTAGTACTATACCACCCAAGTTACCTTAAAAACTTAGGTTTTGGAAATACGGGTGATTAAAATAGTCGCTTTGGATGTGTGGACAGTGATCCACCTAAGTTTGACATAAAATATAAAATAAATACGGCAGTGTGTCAGCATGACGTACACGTAGGGTGATGAATTAGGACCAGAACTTCTGTATTATACCACCCAAGTTACCGTAAAAACTTAGGTTTTGGAAATATGGGTGATTAAATTAGTCGCTATGCGATGTGCGGACAACGATTTGTCTAAGTTTGACATGAAATATAAAAATAAATACGGAATTGTGGATACATGACGTACACGTAGGGTGATAGAATAGGACCAGAACTTCTGTATTATACCACCCAAGTTACCGTAAAAACTTAGGTTTTGGAAATATGGCTGATTAAATTAGTCGCATTGAGATGTGCGGACAGCGATTTGTCAAAGTATGACATGAAAAATATAATTAATACGGAAGTGTGCCAACATGACGTACACATAGGATGATAGAATAGGTCCTGAAATTTAGTATTATACCACCCAAGTTACCTTAAAAACTTAGGTTTTGAAAATATGGGTGATTAAATTAGTCGCTATGAGATGTGCGGACAGCGATTTGTATAAGTTTGACATGAAATATAAAAGTAAATACGGAATTGTGGATACATGACGTACACATAGGGTGATAGAATAGGACCAGAACTTCTGTATTATACCACCCAAGTTACCTTAAAAACTTAGGTTTTGGAAATATGGGTGATTAAATTAGTCGCTATGCGATGTGCGGACAACGATTTGTCTAAGTTTGACATGAAATATAAAAATAAATACGGAATTGTGGATACATGACGTACACATAGGGTGATAGAATAGGACCAGAACTTCTGTATTATACCACCCAAGTTACCGTAAAAACTTAGGTTTTGGAAATATGGCTGATTGAAGTAGTCGCATTGAGATTTGCGGACAGCGATTTAACAAAGTATGACATGAAAAATAAAATAAATACGGAAGTGTGCCAACATGACGTACACATAGGATGATAGAATAGGTCCTGAAATTTAGTATTATACCACCCAAGTTACCTTAAAAACTTAGGTTTTGGAAATATGGGTGATTAAATTAGTCGCTTTGGATGTGTGGACAGTGATCCACCTAAGTTTGACATAAAATATAAAATAAATACGGCAGTGTGTCAGCATGACGTACACGTAGGGTGATGAAATAGGACCAGAACTTCTGTATTATACCACCCAAGTTACCGTAAAAACTTAGGTTTTGGAAATATGGGTGATTAAATTAGTCGCTATGCGATGTGCGGACAACGATTTGTCTAAGTTTGACATGAAATATAAAAAAAATACGGAATTGTGGATACATGACGTACACGTAGGGTGATAGAATAGGACCAGAACTTCTGTATTATACCACCCAAGTTACCGTAAAAACTTAGGTTTTGGAAATATGGCTGATTAAAGTAGTCGCATTGAGATGTGCGGACATCGATGTGTCAAAGAATGACATGAAAAATAAAATAAATACGGAAGTGTGCCAACATGACGTACACATAGGATGATAGATTAGGTCCTGAAATTTAGTATTATACCACCCAAGTTACCTTAAAAACTTAGGTTTTGGAAATATGGGTGATTAAATTAGTCGCTATGCGATGTGCGGACAGCGTTTTGTCTAAGTTTGACATGAAATATAAAAATAAATACGGAATTGTGGATACATGACGTACACATAGGGTGATAGAATAGGACCAGAACTTCTGTATTATACCACCCAAGTTACCGTAAAAACTTAGGTTTTGGAAATATGGGTGATTAAATTAGTCGCTATGCGATGTGCGGACAACGATTTGTCTAAGTTTGACATGAAATATAAAAATAAATACGGAATTGTGGATACATGACGTACACATTGGGTGATAGAATAGGATTAGAACTATATTATTATACCACTCAGGTTACCGTCAAAACTTAGGTTTTGGAAATACGGGTGATGAAAATAGTCGCTATGCGATGTGCGGACAGCGATTTGTCAAAGTATGACATGAAAAATAAAATAAATACGGAAGTGTGCCAACATGACGTACACATAGGATGAAAGAATAGGTCCTGAAATTTAGTATTATACCACCCAAGTTACCTTAAAAACTTAGGTTTTGGAAATATGGGTGATTAAATTAGTCGCTATGCGATGTGCGGAAAACGATTTGTCTAAGTTTGTCATGAAATATAAAAATAAATACGGAATTGTGGATACAGGACGTACACATAGGGTGATAGAATAGGACCAGAACTTCTGTATTATACCACCCAAGTTACCGTAAAAACTTACGTTTTGTAAATATGGCTGATTATAGTAGTCGCATTGAGATGTGCGGACAGCGATTTGTCAAAGTATGACATGAAAAATAAAATAAATACGGCAGTGTGTCAGCATGACGTACACGTAGGATGAAAGAATAGGACCAGAACTTTAGTACTATACCTCCCAAGTTACCTTAAAAACTTAGGTTTTGGAAATATGGGTGATTAAATTAGTCGCTATGCGATGTGCGGACAACGATTTGTCTAAGTATGACATGAAATATAATAATAAATACGGAGGTGTGCCAACATTACGTACACGTAGGGTGTTAGAATAGGACCAGAACTTCTGTATTATACCACCCAAGTTACCGTAAAAACTTAGGTTTTGGAAATATGGCTGATTAAAGTAGTCGCATTGAGATGTGCGGACAACGATTTGTCGAAGTTTGACACGAAATATAAAAAAAATACGGAGGTGTGCCAACATGACGTACACATAGGATGATAGAATAGGTCCAGAACTTCTGTATTATACCACCCAAGTTACCTTAAAAACTTAGGTTTTGGAAATACGGGTGATTAAAATAGTCGCTTTGGATGTGTGGACAGTGATCCACCTAAGTTTGACATAAAATATAAAATAAATACGGCAGTGTGTCAGCATGACGTACACGTAGGGTGATGAATTAGGACCAGAACTTCTGTATTATACCACCCAAGTTACTGTAAAAACTTAGGTTTTGGAAATATGGGTGATTAAATTAGTCGCTATGCGATGTGCGGACAACGATTTGTCTAAGTTTGAAATGAAATATAAAAATAAATACGGAATTGTGGATACATGACGTACACATTGGGTGATAGAATAGGATTAGAACTATATTATTATACCACTCAGGTTACCGTCAAAACTTAGGTTTTGGAAATACGGGTGATGAAAATAGTCGCTATGCGATGTGCGGACAGCGATTTGTCAAAGTATGACATGAAAAATAAAATAAATACGGAAGTGTGCCAACATGACGTACACATAGGATGAAAGAATAGGTCCTGAAATTTAGTATTATACCACCCAAGTTACCTTAAAAACTTAGGTTTTGGAAATATGGGTGATTAAATTAGTCGCTATGCGATGTGCGGAAAACGATTTGTCTAAGTTTGACATGAAATATAAAAATAAATACGGAATTGTGGATACAGGACGTACACATAGGGTGATAGAATAGGACCAGAACTTCTGTATTATACCACCCAAGTTACCGTAAAAACTTACGTTTTGTAAATATGGCTGATTATAGTAGTCGCATTGAGATGTGCGGACAGCGATTTGTCAAAGTATGACATGAAAAATAAAATAAATACGGCAGTGTGTCAGCATGACGTACACGTAGGATGAAAGAATAGGACCAGAACTTTAGTACTATACCTCCCAAGTTACCTTAAAAACTTAGGTTTTGGAAATATGGGTGATTAAATTAGTCGCTATGCGATGTGCGGACAACGATTTGTCTAAGTATGACATGAAATATAATAATAAATACGGAGGTGTGCCAACATTACGTACACGTAGGGTGTTAGAATAGGACCAGAACTTCTGTATTATACCACCCAAGTTACCGTAAAAACTTAGGTTTTGGAAATATGGCTGATTAAAGTAGTCGCATTGAGATGTGCGGACAACGATTTGTCGAAGTTTGACACGAAATATAAAAAAAATACGGAGGTGTGCCAACATGACGTACACATAGGATGATAGAATAGGTCCAGAACTTCTGTATTATACCACCCAAGTTACCTTAAAAACTTAGGTTTTGGAAATACGGGTGATTAAAATAGTCGCTTTGGATGTGTGGACAGTGATCCACCTAAGTTTGACATAAAATATAAAATAAATACGGCAGTGTGTCAGCATGACGTACACGTAGGGTGATGAATTAGGACCAGAACTTCTGTATTATACCACCCAAGTTACTGTAAAAACTTAGGTTTTGGAAATATGGGTGATTAAATTAGTCGCTATGCGATGTGCGGACAACGATTTGTCTAAGTTTGAAATGAAATATAAAAATAAATACGGAATTGTGGATACATGACGTACACGTTGGGTGATAGAATAGGACCAGAACTTCTGTATTATACCACCCAAGTTACCGTAAAAACTTAGGTTTTGGAAATATGGCTGATTAAAGTAGTCGCATTGAGATGTGCGGACAGCGATTTGTCAAAGTATGACATGAAAAATATAATTAATACGGAAGTGTGCCAACATGACGTACACATAGGATGATAGAATAGGTCCTGAAATTTAGTATTATACCACCCAAGTTACCTTAAAAACTTAGGTTTTGAAAATATGGGTGATTAAATTAGTCGCTATGAGATGTGCGGACAGCGATTTGTCTAAGTTTGACATGAAATATAAAAGTAAATACGGAATTGTGGATACATGACGTACACATAGGATGATAGAATAGGTCCAGAACTTTAGTACTATACCACCCAAGTTACCTTAAAAACTGAGGTTTTGGAAATACGGGTGATTAAAATAGTCGCTTTGGATGTGTGGACAGTGATCCACCTAAGTTTGACATAAAATATAAAATAAATACGGCAGTGTGTCAGCATGACGTACACGTAGGGTGATGAAATAGGACCAGAACTTCTGTATTATACCACCCAAGTTACCGTAATAACTTAGGTTTTGGAAATATGGCTGATTAAAGTAGTCGCATTGAGATGTGCGGACAGCGATTTGTCAAAGTATGACATGAAAAATAAAATAAATACGGAAGTGTGCCAACATGACGTACACATAGGATGATAGAATAGGTCCTGAAATTTAGTATTATACCACCCAAGTTACCTTAAAAACTTAGGTTTTGGAAATATGGGTGATTAAATTAGTCGCTTTGGATGTGTGGACAGTGATCCACCTAAGTTTGACATAAAATATAAAATAAATACGGCAGTGTGTCAGCATGACGTACACGTAGGGTGATGAAATAGGACCAGAACTTCTGTATTATACCACCCAAGTTACCGTAAAAACTTAGGTTTTGGAAATATGGGTGATTAAATTAGTCGCTATGCGATTTGCGGACAACGATTTGTCTAAGTTTGACATGAAATATAAAAATAAATACGGAATTGTGGATACATGACGTACACGTAGGATAATAGATTAGGTCCTGAAATTTAGTATTATACCACCCAAGTTACCTTAAAAACTTAGGTTTTGGAAATATGGGTGATTAAATTAGTCGCTATGCGATGTGCGGACAGCGTTTTGTCTAAGTTTGACATGAAATATAAAAATAAATACGGAATTGTGGATACATGACGTACACATAGGGTGATAGAATAGGACCAGAACTTCTGTATTATACAACCCAAGTTACCGTAAAAACTTAGGTTTTGGAAATATGGGTGATTAAATTAGTCGCTATGCGATGTGCGGACAATGATTTGTCTAAGTTTGACATGAAATATTAAAATAAATACGGAATTTTGGATACATGACGTACACATTGGGTGATAGAATAGGATTAGAACAATAATATTATACCACTCAGGTTACCGTCAAAACTTAGGTTTTGGAAATACGGTTGATTAAAATAGTCGCTTTGGATGTGTGGACAGCGATCCACCTAAGTTTGACATAAAATATAAAATAAATACGGCAGTGTGTCAGCATGACGTACACGTAGGATGAAACAATAGGACCAGAACTTTAGTACTATACCACCCAAGTTACCTTAAAAACTTAGGTTTGGAAATATGGGTGATTAAATTAGTCGCTATGCGATGTGCGGACAACGATTTGTCTAAGTTTGACATGAAATATAAAAATAAATACGGAATTGTGGATACATGACGTACACATAGGGTGATAGAATAGGACCAGAACTTCTGTATTATACCACCCAAGTTACCGTAAAAACTTAGGTTTTGGAAATACGGGTGATTAAATTAGTCGCTTTGGATGTGTGGACAGCGATCCACCTAAGTTTGACATAAAATATAAAATAAATACGGAAGTGTGTCAGCATGACGTACACATATGATGAAAGAATAGGTCCTGAAATTTAGTATTATACCACCCAAGTTACCTTAAAAACTTAGGTTTTGGAAATATGGGTGATTAAATTAGTCGCTATGCGATGTGCGGACAGCGATTTGTCTAAGTTTGACATGAAATATAAAAATAAATACGGAATTGTGGATACATGACGTACACATAGGATGATAGAATAAGACCAGAACTTCTGTATTATACCACCCAAGTTACCTTAAAAACTTAGGTTTTGGATATATGGGTGATTAAATTAGTCGCTATGCGATGTGCGGACAACGATTTGTCTAAGTTTGACATGAAATATAAAAATAAATACGGAGGTGTGCTAACATTACGTACACGTAGAGTGATAGAATAGGACCAGAACTTCTGTATTATACCACCCAAGTTACCGTAAAAACTTAGGTTTTGGAAATATGGCTGATTAAAGTAGTCGCATTGAGATGTGCGGACATCGATGTGTCAAAGAATGACATGAAAAATAAAATAAATACGGAAGTGTGCCAACATGACGTACACATAGGATGATAGATTAGGTCCTGAAATTTAGTATTATACCACCCAAGTTACCTTAAAAACTTAGGTTTTGGAAATATGGGTGATTAAATTAGTCGCTATGCGATGTGCGGACAGCATTTTGTCTAAGTTTGACATGAAATATAAAAATAAATACGGAATTGTGGATACATGACGCACACATAGGGTGATAGAATAGGACCAGAACTTCTGTATTATACCACCCAAGTTACCGTAAAAACTTAGGTTTTGGAAATATGGGTGATTAAATTAGTCGCTATGCGATGTGCGGACAACGATTTGTCTAAGTTTGACATGAAATATAAAAATAAATACGGAATTTTGGATACATGACGTACACATTGGGTGATAGAATAGGATTAGAACTATATTAATATACCACTCAGGTTACCGTCAAAACTTAGGTTTTGGAAATACGGGTGATTAAAATAGTCGCTATGCGATGTGCGGACAGCGATTTGTCAAAGTATGACATGAAAAATAAAATAAATACGGAAGTGTGCCAACATGACGTACACATAGGATGATAGAATAGGTCCTGAAATTTAGTATTATACCACCCAAGTTACCTTAAAAACTTAGGTTTTGGAAATATGGGTGATTAAATTAGTCGCTATGCGATGTGCGGACAACGATTTGTCTAAGTTTGACATGAAATATAAAAATAAATACGGAATTGTGGATACATGACGTACACATAGGGTGATAGAATAGGACCAGAACTTCTGTATTATACCACCCAAGTTACCGTAAAAACTTACGTTTTGGAAATATGGCTGATTAAAGTAGTCGCATTGAGATGTGCGGACAGCGATTTGTCAAAGTATGACATGAAAAATAAAATAAATACGGCAGTGTGTCAGCATGACGTACACGTAGGATGAAAGAATAGGACCAGAACTTTAGTACTATACCACCCAAGTTACCTTAAAAACTTAGGTTTTGGAAATATGGGTGATTAAATTAGTCGCTATGCGATGTGCGGACAACGATTTGTCTAAGTATGACATGAAATATAATAATAAATACGGAGGTGTGCCAACATTACGTACACGTAGGGTGATAGAATAGGACCAGAACTTCTGTATTATACCACCCAAGTTACCGTAAAAACTTAGGTTTTGGAAATATGGCTGATTAAAGTAGTCGCATTGAGATGTGCAGACAGCGATTTGTCAAAGTATGACATGAAAAATAAAATAAATACGGAAGTTTGCCAACATGACGTACACATAGGATGATAGAATAGTTCCTGAAATTTAGTATTATACCACCCAAGTTACCTTAAAAACTTAGGTTTTGGAAATATGGGTGATTAAATTAGTCGCTATGCGATGTGCGGACAACGATTTGTCGAAGTTTGACACGAAATATAAAAAAAATACGGAGGTGTGCCAACATGACGTACACATAGGATGATAGAATAGGTCCAGAACTTTAGTACTATACCACCCAAGTTACCTTAAAAACTTAGGTTTTGGAAATATGGGTGATTAAATTAGTCGCTATGCGATGTGCGGACAACGATTTGTCTAAGTATGACATGAAATATAATAATAAATACTGAATTGTGGATACATGACGTACACGTCGGGTGATAGAATAGGACCAGAACTTCTGTATTATACCACCCAAGTTACCGTAAAAACTTAGGTTTTGGAAATATGGCTGATTAAAGTAGTCGCATTGAGATGTGCGGACAGCGATTTGTCTAAGTTTGACATGAAATATAAAAATAAATACGGAATTGTGGATACATGACGTACACATAGGGTGATAGAATAGGACCAGAACTTCTGTATTATACCACCCAAGTTACCGTAAAAACTTAGGTTTTGGAAATATGGGTGATTAAATTAGTCGCTATGCGATGTGCGGACAACGATTTGTCTAAGTTTGACATGAAATATAAAAATAAATACGGAATTTTGGATACATGACGTACACATTAGGTGATAGAATAGGATTAGAACAATAATATTATACCACTCAGGTTACCGTCAAAACTTAGGTTTTGGAAATACGGGTGATTAAAATAGTCGCTTTGGATGTGTGGACAGCGATCCACCTAAGTTTGACATAAAATATAAAATAAATACGGCAGTGTGTCAGCATGACGTACACGTAGGATGAAACAATAAGACCAGAACTTTAGTACTATACCACCCAAGTTACCTTAAAAACTTAGGTTTGGAAATATGGGTGATTAAATTAGTCGCTATGCGATGTGCGGACAACGATTTGTCGAAGTTTGACATGAAATATAAAAATAAATACGGAATTGTGGATACATGACGTACACATAGGGTGATAGAATAGGACCAGAACTTCTGTATTATACCACAAAAGTTACCGTAAAAACTTAGGTTTTGGAAATACGGGTGATTAAAATAGTCGCTTTGGATGTGTGGACAGCGATCCACCTAAGTTTGACATAAAATATAAAATAAATACGGAAGTGTGTCAGCTTGACGTACACATAGGATGAAAGAATAGGTCCTGAAATTTAGTATTATACCACCCAAGTTACCTTAAAAACTTAGGTTTTGGAAATATGGGTGATTAAATTAGTCGCTATGCGATGTGCGGACAGCGATTTGTCTAAGTTTGACATGAAATATAAAAAGAAATACGGAATTGTGGATACATGACGTACACATAGGGTGATAGAATAAGACCAGAACTTCTGTATTATACCACCCAAGTTACCTTAAAAACTTAGGTTTTGGAAATATGGGTGATTAAATTAGTCGCTATGCGATGTGCGGACAACGATTTGTCTAAGTTTGACATGAAATATAAAAATAAATACGGAATTGTGGATACATGACGTACAAATAGGGTGATAGAATAGGACCAGAACTTCTGTATTATACCACCCAAGTTACCGTAAAAACTTAGGTTTTGGAAATATGGCTGATTAAAGTAGTCGCATTGAGATGTGCGGACAGAGATTTGTCGAAGTTTGACACGAAATATAAAAAAAATACGGAGGTGTGCCAACATGACGTACACATAGGATGATAGAATAGGTCTAGAACTTTAGTACTATACCACCCAAGTTACCGTAAAAACTTAGGTTTTGGAAATATGGCTGATTAAAGTAGTCGCATTGAGATGTGCGGACAGCGATTTGTCTAAGGTTGACATGAAATAAAAAATAAATACAGAATTGTGGATACATGACGTACACATAGGGTGATAGAATAGGACCACAACTTTAGTACTATACCACCCAAGTTACCTTAAAAACTTAGGTTTTGGAAATATGGGTGATTAAATTAGTCGCTATGCGATGTGCGGACAACGATTTGTCTAAGTATGACATGAAATATAATAATAAATACGGAGGTGTGCCAACATTACGTACACATAGGATGATAGAATAGGACCAGAATTTCTGTATTATACCACCCAAGTTACCGTAAAAACTTAGGTTTTGGAAATATGGGTGATTAAAGTAGTCGCATTGAGATGTGCGGACAGCGATTTGTCAAAGTATGACATGAAAAATAAAATAAATACGGAAGTGTGCCAACATGACGTACACATAGGATGATAGAATAGGTCCAGAACTTTAGTACTATACCACCCAAGTTACCTTAAAAACTTAGATTTTGGAAATACGGGTGATTAAAATAGTCGCTTTGGATGTGTGGACAGCGATCCACCTAAGTTTGACATAAAATATAAAATAAATACGGCAGTGTGTCAGCATGACGTACACGTAGGATGAAAGAATAGGACCAGAACTTTATTACTATACCACCCAAGTTACCATAAAAACTTAGGTTTTGGAAATATGGGTGATTAAAGTAGTCGCTATGCGATGTGCGGACAACGATTTGTCTAAGTATGACATGAAATATAATAATAAATACGGAGGTGTGCCAACATTACGTACACGTAGGGTGATAGAATAGGACCAGAACTTCTGTATTATACCACCCAAGTTACCGTAAAAACTTAGGTTTTGGAAATATGGCTGATTAAAGTAGTCGCATTGAGATGTGCGGACAGAGATTTGTCGAAGTTTGACACGAAATATAAAAAAATACGGAGGTGTGCCAACATGACGTAAACATAGGATGATAGAATGGGTCCAGAACTTTAGTACTATACCACCCAAGTTACCGTAAAAACTTAGGTTTTGGAAATATGGCTGATTAAAGTAGTCGCTATGCGATGTGCGGACAACGATTTGTCTAAGTTTGACATGAAATATAAAAATAAATACGGAGGTGTGCCAACGTTACGTACACGTAGGGTGATAGAATAGGACCAGAACTTCTGTATTATACCACCCAAGTTACCGCAAAAACTTAGGTTTTGGAAATATGGGTGATTAAATTAGTCGCTATGCGATGTGCGGACAACGATTTGTCAAAGTATGACATGAAAAATAAAATAAATACGGAAGTGTGCCAACATGACGTACACATAGGATGATAGAACAGGTCCTGAAATTTAGTATTATACCACCCAAGTTACCTTAAAAATTTAGGTTTTGGAAATATGGGTGATTAAATTAGTCGCTATGCGATGTGCGGACAGCGATTTTTCTAAGTTTGACATGAAATATAAAAATAAACACGGAATTGTGGATACATGACGTACACATAGGGTGATAGAATAGGACCAGAACTTCTGTATTATACCACCCAAGTTACCGTAAAAACTTAGGTTTTGGAAATACGGGTGATTAAAATAGTCGCTTTGGATGTGTGGACAGTGATCCACCTAATCCTATGTGTATAGGATGATAGAATAGGTCCAGAACTTTAGTACTATACCACCCAAGTTACCTTAAAAACTTAGGTTTTTGGAAATACGGGTGATTAAAATATTCGCTTTGGATGTGTGGACAGTGATCCACCTAAGTTTGACATAAAATATAAAATAAATACGGCAGTGAGTCAGCATGACGTACACGTAGGGTGATGAAATAGGACCAAAACTTCTGTATTATACCACCCGTTACCGTAAAAACTTAGGTTTTGGAAATATGGCTGATTAAAGTAGTCGCATTGAGATGTGCGGACAGCGATTTGTCAAAGTATGACATGAAAAATAAAATAAATACGGAAGTGTGCCAACATGACGTACACATAGGATGATAGAATAGGTCCTGAAATTTAGGATTATACCACCCAAGTTACCTTAAAAACTTAGGTTTTGGAAAAATGGGTGATTAAATTAGTCCCTATGCGATGTGCGGACAACGATTTGTCTAAGTATGACATGAAATATAATAATAAATACGGAGGTGTGCCAACATTACGTACACGTAGGGTGATAGAATAGGACCACAACTTCTGTATTATACCACCCAAGTTACCGTAAAAACTTAGGTTTTGGAAATATGGCTGATTAAAGTAGTCGCATTGAGATGTGCGGACAGAGATTTGTCGAAGTTTGACACGAAATATAGAAAAATACGGAGGTGTGTCACCATGACGTACACATAGGATGATAGAATAGATCCAGAACTTTAGTACTATACCACCCAAGTTACCGTAAAAACTTAGGTTTTGGAAATATGGCTGATTAAAGTAGTCGCATTGAGATGTGTGGACAGCGATTTGTCTACGTTTGACATGAAATTTAAAAATAAATACGGAATTGTGGATACATGACGTACACATTAGGTGATAGAATAAGACCAGAACTTCTGTATTATACCACCCAAGTTACCGTAAAAACTTAGGTTTTGGAAATATGGGTGATTAAATTAGTCGCTATGCGATGTGCGGACAGTGATCCACCTAAGTTTGACATAAAATATAAAATAAATACGGAAGTGTGTCAGCTTGACGTACACATAGGATGAAAGAATAGGTCCTGAAATTTAGTATTATACCACCCAAGTTACCTTAAAAACTTAGGTTTTGGAAATATGGGTGATTAAATTAGTCGCTATGCGATGTGCGGACAGCGATTTGTCTAAGTTTGACATGAAATATAAAAAGAAATACGGAATTGTGGATACATGACGTACACATAGGGTGATAGAATAAGACCAGAACTTCTGTATTATACCACCCAAGTTACCTTAAAAACTTAGGTTTTGGAAATATGGGTGATTAAATTAGTCGCTATGCGATGTGCGGACAACGATTTGTCTAAGTTTGACATGAAATATAAAAATAAATACGGAATTGTGGATACATGACGTACAAATAGGGTGATAGAATAGGACCAGAACTTCTGTATTATACCACCCAAGTTACCGTAAAAACTTAGGTTTTGGAAATATGGCTGATTAAAGTAGTCGCATTGAGATGTGCGGACAGAGATTTGTCGAAGTTTGACACGAAATATAAAAAAAATACGGAGGTGTGCCAACATGACGTACACATAGGATGATAGAATAGGTCTAGAACTTTAGTACTATACCACCCAAGTTACCGTAAAAACTTAGGTTTTGGAAATATGGCTGATTAAAGTAGTCGCATTGAGATGTGCGGACAGCGATTTGTCTAAGGTTGACATGAAATAAAAAATAAATACAGAATTGTGGATACATGACGTACACATAGGGTGATAGAATAGGACCACAACTTTAGTACTATACCACCCAAGTTACCTTAAAAACTTAGGTTTTGGAAATATGGGTGATTAAATTAGTCGCTATGCGATGTGCGGACAACGATTTGTCTAAGTATGACATGAAATATAATAATAAATACGGAGGTGTGCCAACATTACGTACACATAGGATGATAGAATAGGACCAGAATTTCTGTATTATACCACCCAAGTTACCGTAAAAACTTAGGTTTTGGAAATATGGGTGATTAAAGTAGTCGCATTGAGATGTGCGGACAGCGATTTGTCAAAGTATGACATGAAAAATAAAATAAATACGGAAGTGTGCCAACATGACGTACACATAGGATGATAGAATAGGTCCAGAACTTTAGTACTATACCACCCAAGTTACCTTAAAAACTTAGATTTTGGAAATACGGGTGATTAAAATAGTCGCTTTGGATGTGTGGACAGCGATCCACCTAAGTTTGACATAAAATATAAAATAAATACGGCAGTGTGTCAGCATGACGTACACGTAGGATGAAAGAATAGGACCAGAACTTTATTACTATACCACCCAAGTTACCATAAAAACTTAGGTTTTGGAAATATGGGTGATTAAAGTAGTCGAAATCAAATCAAAATCAAATCAAAATCAAATTTATTTCATTAAATTACAAAATACAATTATTAAAGATTTAGGTACGAAAAATAGTACCGCATAGGCCATGAAGGGCCTGTGCGCGGTACGAGTTCTTATCCACTATAAGAAAACCTAGTCATAAATTATACTTTTATTATAAATATTTTTAAAACTCGATTAAAAAACGGAAAATTTAAGACAGCTTTAGATATTAGAGAATATAGTAAAAACATAAATATTATGGTGATAAAAATAAATACATACCACAGCACAGCATCAAGATTTGAATTTAGAAAAAGAAAATTCGCTATTAGATTTATTTTGTTCTTTTAGTTTTAATTTTAGTTTTAGTTTTAGTTTTAGGGGCCGTTGACTAAACAAATTGTAAATTGTCCATGTAAAACGTAAATGTTATGTCATCGAAGAATAAGTACGTTAGTCAGTAGTAGATAGTAAGTGGGCGAGGGTCGAGTGCGGATGTAAGTCAAAGGTATTCGGAGCCGATAAGAAGCTCAGAACGGTCAAGGCCGAGCCCCAACAGCCAGTTATTAATTATACGCTTGAACGCACTATGCGACACCTGCAGGTCTCTTATGTCTGGTGGAAGATTTCGAAAAAGAAAATTTGCAATATAAAATGCACTAGTCAAATTAACTGTTTTGAACACTCGAGGTACCTGCAGGCCAACGCTCACGGCACTCCTAGTGTGATGTTGGTGACAAACGGGAGTGAGAAATAGTTCTTTGTGTGAGTTTAGGTATACTAAAACAGTTTTAATAAAAATCTGGCGGATGGATAGAATTTGAGATTGAGCAAAAAGCAGTTCAGTTGGGTAACGTCTATGTTTTTGGAAAGCTGTTTTTATTACTAGTTTTTGAATTACAAATAAGGGTTGAATGAGAGTTTTACTAGCTCCTCCCCAGACTAAGATACCATACTGTAGTAAATACTGTACGTAAGCAAAGTAAACAATTTTAATTTCATTTACATTCAGAATTTCCCTAACTTCTCTAAAAACAAATATTAGTTTTCTAAGTTTAGTTTTCACAGAATTTATGTGTTTTTCCCACCTCAATTTAGAATCTAAAATTACTCCTAGGTATTTATAATGATCGACCCTTTCAATCTCTTGGCAAGCACACCGGGAACCGGGCGGGTTGTTGCATTCATGCAAAATCAGTCTAAGGTCTGCAGGTGGCTCGCTCCTTGGTCGTAAAGCTATTGGCATGTATTTTGTTTTTCCAATGTTAATAGTCAAAATGTTTTGGGAAAACCAGTTCTGAATCAGACTTAACTCTGTTGCAGCGATGTTATATATTTCTTCCCATGTCTTCCCCTTAAAAATAACAGCAGTGTCGTCGGCGAACAAAAACAATTTTCCCGTTACAGGAAGCTTATCTAAATTATTGATGTATATTAAAAAAAGCAACGGACCTAAGGTGCTTCCTTGAACGACGCCATAATCAATTTTAGTTACATTACTGTTTGTGCCATTAACAGTAACAATTTGGCTACGCCCTTCTAAGTAGCTTTTGAACCAACCTAAAGAAGTCCCCTTAACCCCAATGCAGTCTAATTTTGAAAGTAAAACACCTCGATCGACAGTATCAAATGCTTTCGCTAGGTCAATGAATACTATTAACACTTTTTCGTTTACATTTAAAGAATCGGTAATGTATTTATTCATTAAGAAGAGTGCATCACTGGTATTCTTATTTTTCCTAAATCCAAACTGACATTGTGATAAGATATTGTTACCCTCAAGATAAGACTGCAATTGTAATTTGATGCATTTCTCAATGATCTTAGATATTACACTCAGTAAGGAAATTGGACGGTAGTTATTAAACTCATTTTTCACCCCTGATTTAAATAAAGGAATCACTTTAGCTACTTTAAAAGCTTCAGGAAATATTCCAGAAGATATGCTGAGATTTACAATGTGCTTTAAAGGTTGAATGAAGTTA
>JAQJVK010000461.1:0-38206 GCA_035578135.1 Flexamia atlantica | reverse complement strand
ATAGCGGCAGTAAAAATGGTCCGATCTGAACGAAATTTGGTACAGACGTGTAAAGTGGTAGTCACTCGGACGAGTTGGTAAACCAGCCCAATCAGATCTCCTTGAAAGGGGAGATGAACTCCCCAAAATGGGGGTTTTAAAATTGTTTACGTATAAAAATAAAAAAAATCAAATTTTTTTTCGAATTTAGCTCGAAAAAACGAAAAATGTAGTATTTTGAATCATTGTTCCATTTCCACTGGTTACCGACATATTTCAGTGGTAAACACAGTAAGTTGTCCCAATGTTATCCTAATGAAAAATAAGTAAAATTCTATACATATCTCGCTTATTTCTCAACATATCTTAATAAAACTCGGTTTGTGGCTTCATCTAAATGATATCTAACGTATATTAGTCTAAAATCCCCGATATATCTAATTTCGTGGCAACAAACCTGCAAACTCATTCCCCATGATATTGTTATGGAGCTCTCAAAAACATGTCAAAACTCGCTATGTTGGATTGAATTATGTCTTTTGGATTTGCAATTAGATGAGTATGCAGGTCTGCTGCAACGGGGGTGCTATACATTGAAATTATTTTACTATATTGTAATTTGACTCAAATACAAATTTTAAAATACATTTTAGGCTGTAAAATGTTTGCATTGCATAATTTGTAGCTTGTATTTGGTTTTAATAAAAATATACGATAAATTTAATACTGCGATTGATAAAATAAATTAACACCTAATTAATTATATTTCAGTATAATGAAAAATATTAAAATGATTTTATTCATAACATATTCCAAACGATCTTAATTTACGCGTCTGACCACTTTTTAGACCGCAGGAAACGTTTTAGATTCCAATGATGGTTTTAAATGGTAGCTATTTTAGGTTATTTTTTGTCTGCTGGTAAGTTTCATAAGGCCCAGTATTTTTCCAGAGTCCCTGGTTTCAAAACCTTTAAGCCTTTCCTATCAACCTGCGATTTGTTATACGCCCACAATGTATATTTAAAAACTTCGCTTCCGTAATTATACGAGTGTCCATATACATGTTGCCGAACTTCGGGATATGATGACTTACATTTAGACTGAGAAAAAAGTTAATTTGAATATAATGAAAGCTAATATGTCTTAAAATGCAAATCTACCCAAATATCTGTCATTTTGTATTTTTCCCATAGCATTTGTTATCTCCAGAGTTTTTGAACCGATTCTTTTTAAACTCAGTATGTACCAGAAAATATAATTTTATACAACAGATTCACATGATCACCTGAATATAAACTGTACATATATCTCCTGTGTTAAGAAATATGACAATTCTAAGATGAAAGTATACTCATGACAAACCGACATATTGACCGACATATTGCTTGTCGTATTATCTCATTATCTTGGAGCAGGCCTACCATTTCAACAATAAAAAACCTCATTAAATTTGTATGGCGGGAACAATGACCTTGATAAATTGAGAAATAATGGCATGAACTACGTTGAAGTTGTGCGTTGACAAGGCTATCAGATAAAAACGCTGGATTAGCATGATCTTGTTATACTAATGCTTTTACTTTTTTAATACTCGATAAAATAATAGGTGGAATTACAAACAGACTATTATCTGAAAAATAAGGGCTGTTATGAAGTATAAAAAGAGAGAAATTGAAAGGTTAAATCAATTACAAGTTTGATTTTGAGTTAAAGCAGACAGGGCAGCTAAAATACACACTCCCGAATGATCAGAGATATTGCAGCTGCTAGTTCCCTTGATTATTGCGTTAGTCTTTGTGTGAATATTACCCTGCGAACCACAGAGACAGGGGGGAAATCTCCGTTCCAATAATTTACTTGTATAATTACTTAATAACTTGTAGTATATAAAAACATTTGGTTTGTTTTTAGTTTTTTTTTTTTAATTTTATAGCTTCTATCGGCGATTCAAGCTTCTCAAAAACAAATTAGGGCTTCAGCTCTGCTTTAAAAAGATCAACTGTTAAAGAAAACACAATGTTAATATTGGGAATTTTGAAATGTTTCAAAAGTTATTCAATATATAGTAGTACTTTCGCAAGAATTTTGAAAGGCTTTCAAGCGAAGGCTTTCAAAATTCAATTTTTCTTCGCCTTTTAGGCGAAGCCTGTTAGTAGGATGTTTTTCAAACCTACAAAAGGCATAGAGGAAAATTGAAAAAGTTTTAATTTGATATAAAATATTATGTACACAACAATATATATATATATATATATATATATATATATATATATATATATATATATATATGTATATGTATATTTAGGACTCGATATGGTGTAAAGAAAAAAACGAAAAGTTCTTTAAACAATATAGGATCTATTAAAGGTGCATTCTGTGTTTTTATACCTCTCCAGGGGGACGTTTTTTACAAGGAGGCAGAAGAAAATATTTCCCTAAGCATGGGTTATGTACATAAAATTGAAGGTCTTATGGTATTGTAAAATGCTGCAAGTTCAAACTCACACGGAAAACATATTGCAAAATGCACCAAATTGAAATGTGACTATGACGGTCAACTTTGAATTTGTGATAATGTGCGTCAGAGTTATCCGCTTAAAGTGTAATGTGAGACATTCAATATTATTTTTTAAGCTGCAAGCAGTTTGTTCCATGCTTAAATGTATCCTTATGTCAGGCATATTTGACATCCTTTGCGAAGTCGCAAGGAATTTAAGAAGAGCATCCCTCTTAAGGAAGTATCCTCTATAAGATGGGGTTGTTTCGGTTCCTTAAATGTTTAGGTAGACAAATTTCAAATTTTCTGATTTGAATTTTGGAGGTTGACCTACGGAAAGTTATTCCGTTGGTTTTGTCTCGATTTTTGGTCCCTACTCATACAGTTGATGTACCCTTGATGACGCTTCTTAAGGAAGCAACCTCTATAAGATGGGGTTTGTTTCGGATTCCTTGGATGTCTAGGTAGAAAAATTTCAAATTTCCTCATCTGAATTTTGGAAGATGACCTATGGAAAGTCATTTCGTAGGTTTTGTCTCGATTTTTGGTCTATAATCATACAGTTGATGTACACAGCAATCAACTCGCAAACATTTTCCCCACACAACGTTTGTTGTTTTATAAAAGCAGCAAAGAAGTACAATGTAAAGTTGATAAAATAATCAATCTAAATTAAACATTAGTTTGTCACTGCTAGTTGCTAATGAAGCTTTCGTTCTACTTTCATTAAAAAAATCAACATGGAAATAAATGACTTACTGATCTTACAACATAACATTCCAATAATTTTTAAAACCTTTCCAGCAGGAAAGCACTTATGTAAGCTCTCTTTCTTTAAAAACTCTGATTGAATGGTGCAAATGGAAATTGACAATGCTCAAAATCTGTTTGAAATCTTTTTCTTGGCCTTCAAACAAAGTTATTGTTATTCATTTAATCTCAATGGCCTAGTATTTTAGACTTAAAGCAATAGTTTTTACTTACTGCGTCTGTGCCACACTCCTGTCTCTGATGGATCTATTTTACTTGCTAAAATAATATTCCAACCTACCGAGGTTCTATCTCTTCGTCCTTTTAAAACCCATTCACCGTAATAAAAATTTACTAGGCATACCTTAGATGATATAAGTTATAATCTTTTCATATTTAAGACCTTACAGTTTTAGGATCTTAATTGGCCCTTAATACTACATATAAATAGATTATAAAATAAATTCGAAGTATGGTTTTTAAGTTTTAGTTTATTTTCACATAGAGAGTCAATACAAATATGTACAGATTAAAGTTGAGTGAATGACAAGCCTTTGAAAATATTATTTTAATACATTTATGTAGTTCAAACCAAAATTTATTATCCAGACCTTTCTTGACTAACAAACACATTTACACAAAACAAATGAGTAAAGGTTCCAAGTACAATTTTTTAAGTACAAGCGCATTGTCAACTACACTAAACAGCTAGAACAAGGATTCAGCTATGCTATCTTCACCAGAATTTTATCTGTTTAAAATAAGCATACTATATTTAATTTAAAAAATTGATATCACACGAAAAAATGGATAGAAGAAGTTTTTGTTGTATAACTAAAAATCCTTTCATACTTTAAAAATATAATTGTTTATATGAGCATGTGTATTGAACTATCAACACCAAGTAGTAACATAATTTATTGAAAAATAAATATGAAATTCATTTGACAAAAAAACAGTATATCATAAGACCGTTTAATATAGTATGTCAAACGAAGGTTGCTTTAAAACATACACTAAATTGGATAGAAAACATATGTTAGCAAACTACCATTATGGTTCAGTATTTTCAAAATAATGTGAATAGTAAAAAGAAAAAAGTCGTTTCTCGGGAATAATACAATATTGTAAAATTACTCTCTTCCATATAATATGTGTAGGTGATTCATATGATTAAACCTGAGGTATTAGGTTAAACCAATTATTACAGTTGGTTAAAGGGCGGGTTCAGCCAATTTAACCTTTTTGTCTCTAAATAACGAAGCCACACATTCATGGCTTTGTGGCTTAGAAGTTGATTATGTACCATTTGCATACAGAGAAATCTCACAAACGTAATGCTTTGATAAACATTTATCTATCATAAATGTTTAAAAGTGTCTTTCGCTATATGAAAAATATTAACACAGCAGGTCAATATGGGTTATCCTCTGAATGAAATTAAAATTGTGTGAGGATTACTTTTTTTGATTTCAGAGCATTATCTGTTCTCCAAACAGCATGATTGTGCAACCAAAAGCACAATCATGTGTTCTTAAAATTTACCACGTTAATAATCAAAACTTTATGACAAAGCGTATTTCTCAATGTTATTAAATAGCCAAAGATTTGGGCTGAAGCCACTCAGATTTCACAGACTTCTGCCGATGTAATGTTTATAAAAAATAATATCTATTACTGTAATAAAAAGTATGGCATGTATATGCTCATGTAATTAGATTAAAAGATTTATAACATTAGATATCACAAACTAAATAGCCTTTTGAAAGGTAAAAAACAAGCATCTAAACCATGTTTAACAATAGAGGTGCAATAGAGATTTGAATAAACCCTCAAACGGCTAAACTTTCTATTTCTATTATTTTTTGAAAAAATAATAGAATTTATACATTATTTTATTTGTATCAAATCGGAAACGAAAAGCTTGGGGCGAATTTTCCCCAGGAGAACAGAAGGTAAATAATATATTACAGTAAAAATAAATCTCATATATTACAGTAATCTGTAATTCATATAATACAGTAAAAATGAATTTTTATCGTCTCTTCTCTCTCGAATGAAAATGGTGGGAGGGTGTGTGAGAACGTAATTACAGTAGATATCATCCACTAACACCGAGCTGTATTCTGCCACAACTGTTGCGTCAGGACAAACACCTCTAGACTGGAGATAATTAATAATCGTTACATAGCATTTAATATCTATGTATTAGGACTTTAATCATATAATTTCTTTAACAAAATTACCTTTATTGGCTTAGTAAATCTGTAACTGAAGAACAAGTTCGTGTTCCCATAAACGATACATTTTGGAACACTAACTTTAACTATTTCAATATTATGACGTGTTTTATTTGGTACTAATGTTATTTTTATATTAAAAAACATATACATAATAGTGAATTATTTAGCACGAAGGAATGAAAAAGGAACTCCAAAGTAGGATGTTTTAAAGTAATAAGGTGATTTTGCTTAATTTTCTTTATCTCTGTTCAAAACTGAGGTAAAGGTATTAAAGTTTCCGGTGAATTTGGAAATTTGGTCATAAATACTAAATGATAAATTGAGGAATGATAAAATGCAATTAGAATAAATATCAATAACCAAGGATTTCGTAAAACATTACATATATTTTTGAATATTTTTAGCATATTACAATATTATCGTGTTGAGAGAAAGGTAGGTTGGAGTGTGTGTGTGGCAACAAAAGCTCACTTCTCTTTGTAAAGATAAACAACAGCAAACAAAGGACGGACCGCAGTACATCTGACAGGGCTTGTACAGTATCAAGTATTAAATCATCACACGCTTCTGATTCCAATAAAAACCATTCATCAAAACACTGTTGTATTGGTTCTTCACCTCAACTTCTCAGCATTTTATTCTGTATCTCTCAAACGTCCTCCCGTCGACCCTCTTCACAGGCTGTATGAATCGGTACAAGCAAAAGGGTTCTAGCCCGAATTTTTGGCCATTTTCATTTAGAGGCAGGAAATTAAATTTCACGGGTTTTTGCACAATTTTATGAAGAAAAATTCTAAATCAGACCTCAACAATGCATTACAAAAGTTTCATTTTCGTGGCAGCAAACCCGCTTACTCATTCATTATGGGAATAAAACCACAGATCGACGTTAAAACTTGTTTGTTTTTTGAATACTGAAATTGCCATTCTGTCCCTGACTTTTTTTTCATGCATTTAACGCTGTTTCAATGAAATTAATTTATTTTCTACCATAAATTGAATATTTTCCATAAATCCAAATTTATACAAAAACGTCCAAAGTCGGCTAATTTTGAGTATATAGAACTTGTACATAAAATGTGTTTTTATAAAAAGCAATTACTAATTGTAGTAAAGAATATCTCAAACTATTTTCATTATCTAAAAAAGGTTTAATAAGTGTTTTCAATGATTTATACTGTTGCTTAAGTTTTCCGAAAGTTTGCTTTTTCTAACTTGGAACTTTTTTTGACATTGTATTAGAACCTTTTTTTGACCTTTTTTGATTCATATTTATATTGATTCATTTATTTATTTGTTGATTTTAAATATGATTATAGGTCGAGTCGTTAAGTCTAATTTCGCTTGAGCCTTCTTGATGAGGGAAGCCACATCAGGGCGGGAAAAAAGACAAAAGGAGAAAAAGTGGGCATAAGAAAGACAGTGAGGAATCCCAGTACCTTTTATCTCGGTAATATTTTCATTAAAGGTCAAATTTTATTTTTGTTATCTAATTTTTAATGTTTTTTTAGTTGTTTCAATGAAAATAAATTATATCTAAGGTACTTTGGCTTCTATTCGTCATATTATTTAATTCTAAGCTGAACAGGAGAATTGAGATGAAGATTAAAATACATGGACATATTTAATAGATATACGAAGATGGAACAGTTAAAAAGCCTACATCAAAGAAATTTGACAAAAAAATCAATTCGGTTCTAACCTAGAAATATTAATCTTATCTAGATCTAGAAATGTAAAATTTTCTTTCTAGATTACTGTTTGCTTCGAATATAAGTAGCAAAGCGAATATAAGTTGGGTGGAATAGTTTATTAGATATTAGATATTATTATATTTGGTGGTGTTTCAAAAATCATAAACTGTTCAGAAAAGAGTGGGTGCTTTACATCAGGTGGCTTATAAAGTTTAATTCTTAAAATTATTAACTCAGCAATACGAATCACCACTGCAGAAATGTTCCGGTACCGGTGAGCCATTTCCGCTTCCGCTCGGTTTACTACTCGTTTCCGGAATCTCGTTGCCCTACTTTAAATTGTGTAATTGATTTAAATAGATTTATGGGAGCTGATGTGTTGGGTTGAACATATTATGTATTAACCACTAACGACCGCAAGATCGCGCCACAATAATCTAACATTCATCTTCCACTCTTATTCGCCTTAAAACACACCTTACTGGTGGTCTACGTCTTACAGGCAATGTAATGATAAAGAAATTAAAATAAGAAGTCAGCAGTCAAGCTTCGTTAAGAAATAAAAATTTTATAACATGTATGTAAGAAAAACCAGAAATAAAAATATGAGTTATGTGCAACATACATGCCATGCAGCCCAAGATCAAATAACTACGACTTTAAAGTGAGATGATACTGGTAAGTCCTCTTGACATACGAAACTGTATTTACGATTTTGTAGTTTAATATAATTGTGATTCCTCCCCACTTCCAAAAGTAAAAGCTGCAAAAGATATAAAAATGATCACCTTACAATCTAAATTTCTACCGTTGCCCAAGGAATGTTCAAGACCTCTGGTCGCAAATCCAAATAATCCTCTTGCAAAGTAGCTAAGGGATTCTGGCCAACAGAATAAAGGATTTGCCCGCTAGAGAGGATTTATGGCTCTTAAGAAATTCATGAAAACTTTCATAACAAATCTTAAATATTTAAGGTCCCTCAAAAGAGCATATTTTTCAATCTTCAAACATGTTTGAAGATTGAATACAAGTTACGTTTATTTTTATCAATCACTGCCCTCCTTGCGTTATTATTATTTTTTACACGTTTTACTTTTATCAATTTCCACATTACGTGCGAGTAGTGGGTTTTGAAGTGTAATCAAAACAAGTTTAAAAAAGCGACATTTTATATTTTTCGGTTGTGGAATTTAATTTAAGTAAAAACAAAACATAAAATTTACGCATTTTAAGTAGAAAGTATGGTAACTGTTATTATTTTTGACATTATATTCATGTCAAAAAATAATTGGTTATTGAATTCAAAGTATTATTTTAAGTTATTCTTATAAGAGGTGTTACTATTACCGCAAAATATGTCAAATGATACCAATTAATAAAAAAAAACTCTTCACGGCAATTCACTAGTGTAATTACCTATTTGAGTTATATCCTTAAGGTATAACTTGAATAGACTTACCCGTGATTTCAAATGTTTTGGCTAAAACTTAGACCTTAACGCAACTATATACTTGATAAAAAATCAGGCTATATGGTCAATATTGAGTTTACTACTCAGTTGCAATTGTATATGGACTACACTTGTTATATATGTAGCAATGGATTTTGTATATGTTTCCACATGTTTAAAAATATAACAAAAAATCACTCACAAAAACAAGAGACAACAACAAGAAAATGCTTATAGAAAGGGAAACAATAATTTGATTAATTAATGTAAATAAAAAAATCTCTTTAATTTATACGACGAAAATAGGTAAACAAAGAAATTAATTACTGATGTATCAGAACAGCAATGGACCCTAAACTTTTATTGTTTATTTCTATAATGACGAATATATTATTTACCAATATAATTTTTCAGTTATGCAGTACTTTTGAAGCAACTGAATAACTCTTCAACTGTATTCATTCGTTGCAATAAAGCATGTTGAACAAAACTAAAACTTGTTACATCATTTAAGGTATCATGTTAGTCTATTTTAATACAGATTATTTTGGTGGATTAAAACCTTAAGTTATAAGACTACCAGGGAAAAAGGACAAAGCTTGCTGAATTATCTGTTAAACACCATCGTGTTTATGCAGGAGTCGTGGTACAACTACAGTCGGTACAAGTACACAGCACGTTGATGAACTTAAATCCCTTTTGATGAAACAAAATGTTTTCACTTAATGTGTACTCAACATTAAGAAGTTTTGTTGGATTATTTACCCATCGCAGATATAATCATAATCACAACAGTATCCACGCTTTTTATGATATTCTATCAACAAAGAATAATTTCTATGGCATGCGCTGAAGTTTGCTTAAAAAATTGAAACATCCGTACAAATTAAATCAATAGTTGTAAAAAAATATCAACGCGTTACGAGGTTTTCATTTGGGTATGAAATAAAATATTATTAATATTAACGGACTGAATACTTTTTGATGAAGAATATAGATATAAATGGGAATAGCGCATTCAGATAGGAAAAAGCAAAATCTCAATTTGAGCCTTGATTTAAATTGAAGGCATATTTTAAGTTAAGGTAATTTAAATTGAAGGCAGATTTTAAATTAAGGATACCTAAAGGACCACCAAGTAATATAATTGAAATCCTACCTTTTAGGATTCAGTATACCTGCGCTAGTTCGATTAAGAAGAAAGCAAAAATTATATTCATCTATGGCCATTGCAATAAGCACCAATTATGATATAACAATAGACATTATAATGATATACATTAAAAAACCAAAAACAAAGCAGTTGTATAAAGTCAACTTTATGATACTGGAGTCACTTTAGAATACTGGTTCTAGACCAATGAGAGCTCGGCATTTGACGGAAGTAGTACCTTCATACAAATTAAACAACTCACACATCAGCTGATTGCACCCTTACGATTCCGGTTTTAGTGTCCTATTGTACCTAACCTCAAACGTCATTTAATACGTTATAAATACACGTATGTCATTTACTGTGAGTTATTTATTTATAACACCATATCAAAAATTTAGATTAGCTCACTTTATATTTAATTCACCTATTTAGTATGGTTATTGTAGTAAAAGAGGAATTAATGTTTTTGCACCTAACCTCAAAAACTAATTGTTGTGCAACGAAGTCAAGCAACGTCGAGCGTAGTCACTACTTGGATGGGTACACCACGTTTATAGAAGCTACAATTTAAATACGGTAAGTTAATTAGTTGTTTTTGGTTACCCTATATATTTTTGGTCGTAGATAAAGTAGTGTATGCAACGATTGTATTATGCCTTTAAGCCACTCGTGAGATATGTAGAACACTTGCTTCGCTCGTGTTCTAACTTACATCTCACTCGTGGCTTAAAGGCATTCATAATACAATCGTTGCATAAACTACTATTTAATTATTCTTTATTACTCGTCATGAGTATATATAGCTCATAATTAAGACTTGACAAACACTTGTACATGGGCTGTGGCATGGTTATGTGTATCAAGACAGGTAAACATTTGATGATTATACAGTGCCATCAAAGGCCTGTTTATGCGGATAATATTCTCCTACAAACATTAATCTGCATTGGTAAACCTATCCTAACTTAGCTTAGGATAGCTCACCTACGGTATGGACTAAAGCCTAATATTTAATATTTAAATATTAAATATTAATTCGAGTTTTTTTTAAATATTTAAGCATGTTTAAAAACGTGACACGAGTCTAAAGTTTGCCTGCTACGTAGTTGTAATCCCTCATGGCAATCAGTTTGAAAGTCTTCACGATCGTGCTGCAGATATTAAAAAAATATTTAATTGTTTGTCAGACAATAAACATTGGTTTTTAAATTCCAGCTGTTGAAATCCCTCAAAAAGTACACATATGTCCCACCATAATTCTTGGTAGAAATATAAAATTAATATTGTACAAGAAAATAGTACTTCAAAATCAATAGATACTCTTTTAATTTAATTTATGGTTGCGAATACATAAAGAGCGAAACGTTAAAGATTATGTTTAGATTCTAATCACTGATGTGTTGTGTGTTCAATCACTGCCTCCTCTTGGATTCCCATTTCTAATTGTTTATTGATGTTTTCAGTGTGATAAAGCGAGTGATGAATCCAGTAACATTTCTTTCATTCAGCACGTAATAATGTCCTTAGCGTTGGTGAATGAAGTTGTCTATGTAAAAAGAAAATACACTTTTTACGCATTTTAGCGAATTTCCTTAAAGGAATAAGCTATTACCGTAGGTCTCATGGTAAGACCTAAGCCCGAGACCATGTTAACTTTTCATATTGGGGCCCCCAGAAGCAAAAAACACTATTCGTTCGAATTATATATATATATATATATATATAGTTCTACCCAGAACCCAATAACCGCTCTTTCTGGCTTCCAGAACCCAATAGGTGCTCCTGAAGAGCACTTAAGAAAGAGCGCCTATTGGGGACTTCCAGAGCCCATTAACTGCTCTTTCCCCTCTCCCCCTCTACTGTTAACCAATTCCCCTCACACGCTGCTCCCAATAGGTGCTCGCACTTTTTTCTATCTTGGAGGAGCAGGTTTGCAACTAAGGGGATTTTCTCCCGCCCGCGCTTGTTTCACTCTTCCCGCCAAAACTGTTCCCTGGGCCTGTTGGCATATCTTCTGCTACTACACATATTATCGGATACGACCACACCTGTTCAATTCCGGGTCGCACACCCGGTAATATCTCGGGAACCGTTGGTCGCTGGTACGCGATTGAAAGTACTTAATTTTTTATCTGAATCTAAAAATGTAATTTAAAAGCTTATTATTATAGTTTCCCCTATTAGACAATAACAACAACTTTCCGTACGGAAGGGCGTAACCAGAAGAATTCTAATTGTGTATTTGCATTAAAAAATTATAAAATGAATTACAAGAGTCAGATTTTTAATTGTTACACACTAGAGTAAGACAAGTCATTTTATTTTGGTATCAAAGGACAAATCAACTAATGATGTACTGTACGTTTTAATTTTGCTGCAAATTTATAACCTGTAAGTTAAATTTACACTTATGAAAATCAAACTACTTCTACATAAAATATTATTCCATATAAAACAGCAATGTTGCCTACATAGAGTACACGTGTCAAGAGGTTAATTATTTTTATTATTGAATTGTATTAATCTTATTTGAGAAAATTGTGCAAACAAACATTGAAGTATACAACAGAAAAGTTATCAGTCAAGAGTTATTTTCATTTTCGGGCACATAACATTTTGAAGAAAAGCTTTAAAGTTGATAGGTAGCCCCAAAACAATAGTAATTTGACTTGAGGGCTGTTAAAAATATTCCCCGGATTATTTTGGTTTAACCTGAACGGGACAAAGTTTTCCTTAATAAACATTTCAAATAATTAGGTATTATTGCATTTCAATAGCCTTCAGGCCCTTCTTGCCACCATCACCAAGCCTTATTCAGTTGAATTGATTATTTAGCTAAAGATACCTAACATTAATTTTATTCATAACATGTTTAAACAAATTTGAAGCCTGTAAAAAATTAGGATAAGCTATAACTCCTAATATTAGCCCCATTAATATGTGATAGCTTGTACGTAACTAATAATTCTTGACTTTTTGATATTCAATAAAAAAAGTAAATTTTGCACCGAAAGTTTAAACTAGGTGACATTTCCCAAGGGGCCCGGCGGCGCCGGCGCCGCGGCGCAGTGGTACTGTAGGTCGTGTGTCCACGAGACTGCACGCGCCCCACCCGTCGCGTCATGTCAGCATTCACCGAGAGATTGCTCCATTCTGAAAACTGATATAAATTGAATGGAAAAACTCTCAAGTAGTTTTTATGTCGGTGCATTTTTTATTATTCACAAATCGTGTTAAAAATAGCTAATACATACTGCGAAGCGATCTTTAAATTTTATAATTGGACTAGGATAGAAAAGTCCACATAAAATAAACGTCATAGTGATCACCGCACCATTTTTAAAAACGGCTCTAAGCCACCTACAATTTATCGTGTAAAATTTATCGTTGATAGAAATAACAACAGGATAAACGTTATTAGTGAAATCAGATGATTTTCTATATTGAGTACAATTGGTACAATGTTAAAAAATACCGTTTGACGTTTACCGTATTGCTTGACCGAAGATGGCAAAACTAGGTACATTTCTGAAAACATTGTACTATAGTCCCGCTGTTTGTCAAACGCTGTATTTACCAAAATCATATGTTTAAAGTATCATATGATACGGTTAGTAGCGTAGTAGCCGTAGCCGGAGATATAGGGTGTTTTTTTTAACGCAACCCAAAATTTTATTTTATCAATGAAGGATTATTTCTCCCCAAGATCCCCGGATCTGACCTCACTATATTATTTTCTTTGGAGATACATAAAAAGTAAGGCATACGAAAACAATTCACATGATATTCAGCACCTAAAAACAAACATAACAAATATAATGCTAGAAATTCAAAGAGGTACCTAGCAACACGTGTTCGTGAATTTGATGGAGAGAGTGTAACTGTATACAAACGCTAGTAGCGGATTGTTTGAGCATATAATGTTAAGTAAATGTGATCAAACTTAAATAATAGGTTGTGTAAAATGTAAAGATCCATAAAACAATACTCATTTCATATTTATATGTGCATTATTCAATCTTAAAAATGGGTTGCGTAAAAAAAACACCCTGTATAATGCGGGAACTGTATTTAATTTGATATTTTTAAGTTGTGAAATGTGCGCGGGGCTATTCTCACTTTCTTACTACGAGACTCTTAGTTATCTATATATTAATACGCAAGCGGTTTTCTTTTCACAGTCCGACCGCAATAACGGCTGGACGGATTTTAACGTTAGAGGTGTCAAATTAAAGGGATTGTTATGTAGATTTGTCATCAAGTCTCAGAATTTTAAAAAAGGGCGTCACTAAAGCACACTAAAGGGCTGAAGTTTAGGAACAGTGGCGCTATTCATCGAAATCTGAGCAAGCTCAGTTCACTTTGTTTACAAACTGAACATATGGTCAAGCTCTGAAATAGTTCTACAGGTAAACCACAGATTGCAGCACTTTATTTTTTTGAAAAGGGTTTTTGTTTTTCCAGCTGCTTTGGCTTTCGACGAAAACATTTATTATGTAATTTAGGTTATGTTATGAAGTGTTTTTAAGGGCTTAAACATTTCAGTTCCCAGTTTTAAAATGTAGTTTACGATATCCCAATACATTTCAGCATAGTGTTATTTTAAGTTTTATTAACTTGAGCCAATTATTTTTTGATATGGTGCAGTCAGTAATAATGCCAATAAGAAGAAGGCGAATATTGACCGATCGGAAGGAACACGATCGCGACCGCCTAGAATCACCCTCCTGATGTAACATATTTTATGCTCTTTCCAACCTCAGACCAATGAACTTACAATGTTTTCATCGCGGTGGGTTGCATTTCAAGAATTAAAAGACTGGTAGAGATAGTGCGTCATTTACTAAGCGTTGTTGTCACATAGGAAAGGACCCCTACAAAGACAGCCGTCCCCTATGATTCCGGTTTGGCGATTACTATCAATTAGGTGCAGGGGCAGTCCCTAAACGCTCACGGCGTCAGTGTTTGCTCTCGGTCAGCTACATATGTTGCTGTAAGCAGAGCTCGATCTTTTGCCGGTATTAAAATATACATTTTAGAATAAAGAGAACATGGAAAATGAAGGTGTTTCCCAAAAAGTCGTTAACCGGAAACTCCTGCAGTAAATCAAATGAACTTTTAGAGTTTCAATGACTTAGCCATAATTTTGCTATTGAATTTAGCCCTTTGATTAAATTTCTAAAGTATACAAGTAGGCTGTTTATTCTTCTTTCTTTTACCATGATTTTTATGATTTTTTGCTCGATTTCGAGCTACGTGTTACCTAGTAGTTAAAAAACGACAAGTCAAGTAAGTATTAACTGCCCAAATTTCATATGTACTATCAACGTTATTTACCATTAACTTCAATACGAAATGTGTTGCACTTTCTCCCACTAAATCTTAAGTAACTTTGAATTAATTGTTTAATATCGCATCTGCACAGCGAAATATCCCCCCTTACTCCTAAAAAGAAAATTAGATTACAAATAATCTGGTGATCCACCTTAAATACAGGACTTCCTCAACGGATTCTTTTGTATTTTCACCCACCATTTACCATTTACCATTTACCAGGGGCGAAGCCATGGGTCCCGTCTATAATTACGTTTGTTTCTTAACAAAATTAAATTGCACCTCAAAAGGGGTCCCTACTTACGCCAAAATATACCCAAAACAAGCTCCACGCAGTGTCATTCAGCGCCCACAGTTTTCATGGTAAAATTTAATTTAATATACCATTTCAAAGATAAGGAGTTGTACAATGCAAATCCATGATCATTCATGTCGTTATTCTGGAGATTCATTCGGTTGAAGTTAACAAATTTTAACGCCACCCACTTTCAAATGAGTGAACATAAAGTATTTTTGAGAAGCAATTTACACTCTATAATTATTTTAAGAGAAACTCATTCATAGTGAACAAATTATATATTTTATAAAACACTGAAAATGGACTACTGAATGTAAACAACAACAATAATAATAATAATTTATATCACATGATTCTAAAACATGTGCTATATTAAACACTCTACAACTATTTATCTTAAAAAAAAGTATGTCCAAAAAGATGTTATTGTAATAATTGATTCAAGACGCTAAATGACACCATGTTTACCCTTGCACCGCCTTGCGCGGCAAAAATTGCGCAAATTTATCATCGGCTCCTATAAAGACGCAGGTTTCAAAGTCGCCGTTAGTTTAGCATAAAAACGAAAACTGCTGTAGGTAGGGAACCCCCTTAAACGACTTTATAATTTAGTTACTATAATTAAATATGTTTTCCTTGTTGCTTTTGTCCCAGGGAACCTAAATTCTCCTTGTGCTATATGTTACCGAGAAACTTGCTCAAATTTAATTGTAATTGATTGCAGTTCTTGTCGATGACACGTAAATCAATTCATGATCCCTTCTGCCTGTTATTATATAATTAAAGCGTTTAAGTGTGTTGTTAACACATACCAAGGTTACATGTATTCACAAATAATTGAGAATTTATTTAAACTTGAAATATTTCTCAAAATTTGCATTAACTTTGCATTTGCGTATTTGTATACGCTTTTCAATTGAGTTTTCTAAGTTATTTGTTACTTTTGTGGTTGTAAACAAACTTTAATTTTTGATATAAAATAAAACGATAGTATAAAATCGTAATCATAAACAATCTTTAAATTTAAACTTGTGATTAGTGACTGACTTAACCAACGACAGTTGACCAAATATGGTCAATACTATCAATTTTGAGGTTATAACATTAAACCAAAATTAAAAAGTCTAATTTTGTCTTCTTCAACTAAGAAATCACCACTAAATTACTTTTTACGGCTTTTTAGGTACTTTCTGTTTTGTTTTGCTTTAAGTCGGTAAACAAGCGGTAAATTATTATTAAACAAGTTTTGGGAAAATTTTGAAATTTCAATCAAACAATTTAATAATGTTAATTCAATTAAGATTTAATGTTGTTTTTTTTGTGCACAATAAACAGTTATTTAAGGATACTGCCTTGGTATCATATTCCAGTTTCCACGTTAAATGAGAAATATTAAATAAACTAAATCCTCCGGTAAAAAAGGATATTTTATAGAATTAATTATTAATCATGAATTATACTTTTAACAGCATATATATTTCTCTTTTGTGTGACATCAATCAGAAAAACTACTTATTTTCTACCAGAGATGAAATGTCTGTGCTACTACTTACTAATTAAACTATTTATTTATGTTTTATTGAATGCATTCTTTAAAAAAATGCAAGTGTAATAGTTGGTGTACTAAAAGATATTCAATGAGTTTTTTTTTGTATTGACTACAGTAATATTCCACTCCTAAGAGCTCCGCATATCCCGATATGCTATTCACCACTGTAATAATACGTTTAATAGCCAATTTCACCACCACGCCTACTTCCTGGAAATCTTTTAACAATTTAATTTTGCTTTTATCATTTATTGTAAGTTATACTTTTATTATACTTTTTTTTATTATTAAGTTATACTTTAACTGTATTTTTAGATATTTATTTAAGAAAAAAAATCACATGAAATCAATTATAAATTGAGCTCTACCCTAACTGGGGGCCTCACGGCGCGCGAGACGGATGCGTGTGCAGCTGTGCGTTGGGAGCCTTCTTATCAACAATCAATGTCAGATAAGAGAAGCCCGCCACTTTTTACTAGACACTGTCCCTTCTGTCTGACGTAAAACCATAGAGTGATTTTTTGGGTAAAAAGAAACTTCTGAAATTATTATGGACCCACCTGACTTTATCTCCCTAAATTATTAAGGTGACCAGACGTTCCATTTCAACGGGAGAGTCCCGTAATTTACCGAAGTGTCCCGTTGTCACGACAAACGCTTTCGGGACGCCCACTTGCCCCATTTTGGAGTTATTTGTTCAAAAGTACAGTTAAAAGTAACTTTTCAACTTAAAACGCTCTTAAATTAAATTTTCTTAAGTTCTTTCGTAAATTGATTTTTGATAATTTTCCGATTTTAGTTGATTGTTTAAAATTCTTATGCGATGAAGAAATAGTATATTTCATTACTAGTACCGAAAGTGGCACTTTCCGGTGCGCGCCCAAGTTTCATGTGTGAGGCGGAGCCGAACACAGGAATATCGAATTTCACGTGTGAGGCGAAGCCGAGCCTGTGAAAGTGTGTTTCACGTACTCGGCTCCGCCTCGTACGGGAATAATTGGAGCAAGTGCCGGAAAATCACTTTCGGTACAAGTTATGAACGGTACTTTTCATCACGACGCAAAAATACACACAATACTGAAGAAGAAACCTCAGTAAAATGCAAACTATTATATTTCTCAATTAACATTTTTTTATAATAACAAATTTACTATAATAAAACAACGGCAAAGCGACGTCAGAGCGCGTAGCGGGCAAATGGAAAACTAATTGAGAGCAAGAGAAAACAAATTTAGAGCAAGGGAAAATCAGCTGATCGTTTTTCCCTTGCTCTAAATTAGAGCTTGGGAAACGATCGTTTTCGTTGCTACCAGCTGACATCGAAAGTAGCTACTTTCGATACGGAGTGATGAAAATACTATTATACTGGAATGCATTTTGGTTATCATACTTTTCATGATTTGTATAATAACATTTTACAATCGTTTAATAACCTAACCTAATAGTAATGCACAGTTGTCAATTTTAAAATGTGTACGAAAGTAAACTTATCTACCACAAGTTTTGAAACAGTTAAGTAAATAATTTAATTGTAGATATCAACAGGAATATTGCATGAATGTACTTTCAGAAAGTGTCTAAAAACCCACCAAAATATTCCTAAATTTTCAGTTTCCGGGGATGACCTCCAATTCTCCTCTCTCTTAATGGGTGTATTCTATACCCCAAACCCCCCGAGATCAGCGCCCTGTTTTAGCTCTTCCAAAATATGGTCACCTACATACATGTCCGTTCGTGTTTGTACTATTTTATAATTGTTTTATAATTTGATGGTAGGCTCATAAAATCAGGCCGATTGTGTATGCGATGAATGCATTGTATTCTTAGGTATATTTTAGCAAGGGAAATAATTATTATGCCATAAAATCATTGTTTTTTCCTTTACTAAGCCATGTCAAAAACTTAGCCGTGTTTCTAGTTTCTAGTCTAGGTTTAATTAAACAAAATTTAGAATATAATTAGTTGAATACGTTCAGTTATACAGGCCTAAAACAAAATACTTGAATCTCTAGGACATAAATTATTCAGCTTATTCGACTCAAATAACCATGTTATTAAGTTCGGCGATTGACTTAAAAGTCAATCGCCTGTTTGAGAGTTTTTGAAATTAAATATTTTCATTACTTTACTCCAACGTGATTCAATAGTTTATCAAACATAAAGTTTTAGATATTTATTGTAATTGAATATATTTTTTTTAACTATCATCTACCTCAATTTGAATGTCATATGAAGGAAGGAATAACTGGTGAAAACTTATCAATCGTCTTATAAACAGTTCATATTACTCAGTAGTATTTACATATTATTCGTAAAAATGTTTGAGGAAAGTATAAATTATTGTAATCTTGTTCCAAATATTTGCAAAATGTTCTGCCCTGAAATAATTGTAAATGCAGATTAAAAGATGTTATGGATACTAAACTTTCAAGATATATTAATCAATCACTTTGCCGATCATAATGTTACAAAAAATGAGTGATATTGTTCTTATTACAAGATATTATTCAATTTTAAGGAAATAGTGACATTTAAAATCGGATACTAGGATGTAAATATTTTTTAAATATTTTACAAAATTACACTCGTATTATCAACGGGAATTAAATATAAGCTGTTACGAAGTTAAGTGTTTTATAAGTTCTGCTTTACACATTACGTTTATTAATATATTACTAATAGTTTAATAATATATTATAACATAGTATAACAATGTCTTTGTGTCACTTCGTGACTTAATAAAAACCACACAATGAAATATGTCATAGTTTTATGATAGTAATAATATTAATGATAATATATTTTTAATTTTTATTATGAGTTTTCGCAAAGTAAAATCCTTTAAAAACGCAGAAAATCGACGTTTAATGATTGTTTATTGGTTACTTTTTAGAGGAATGTAGTGGCAGCACTGCATCCGTGGCAAATGTTTGTTCTGTTTGTTATAGGTTAGGTTTGAAGGATTGAGAAACGTATGTTTATGCAAGGACTACGTTAT
The DNA here is from genome assembly GCA_035578135.1 of Flexamia atlantica. Lineage (NCBI taxonomy): Eukaryota > Metazoa > Arthropoda > Insecta > Hemiptera > Cicadellidae > Flexamia > Flexamia atlantica. The sequence continues at coordinate 18,255 of JAQJVK010000461.1, read as the reverse complement.
GATTGAAAGTATGCTTTTTCTGCGTAGTATGATGAAAAATAGCATACATTACACGACCAGGAAGTTTTGCAGCATAGTAACGTTATATACTATTTCGATAAGGAAGTGTGTGTAGTGTCTATTTTTATTTTATAGTAAACATCTCTCTGGGTGCTGCACTTCTTAGCAGGGAAACGTTTTAAAAACAAGTAACGACTTAAAGACTTCAAACTTATGGTAACTTAGTAGCAGAACACTTGTATGTGAATAATAAATTCAGAATTTCTGAGTTCGTATATTTCACCTGCTTGAACAGTGTCTATGTATAGTACATTCTACTCTTAGCAGCTTTGACGGGAGGATATCCACTTTCATTTTTCATTATGTTTTTTGTAATAGTTTTGTTTAAGAAACACAAAACAACCAAGGTATCACTTCGTATTTATCATAAGCTTAAAATAAACTGACTGATGTCTGGTGTCTCAAAATAGGAGTAGTTAAAAACGATTTTGGTCGTTATGAGTGTTGGACGGTTCTTTTTAAAAGGCAAATGAAAGTGCAATTTTGATGATTAGGTGTTTAGCGTATCTTCATACCTCTGTTAAAGAGATTTTTTAAAGTAATGAAGCTGCATGTTTTTGAAATACAACGTCGTCACGTGGTTCTCTTGCCTACCTGGAAGTCAGTAAATTTTAAAAAATTAATTTACTTAGATTTTTGGTCTGCATTATAAGTATGTGTTTGGCAAATACCATAAGATATAAGTTTCTACAAACGCCTGGAATACCTGTTGTACGAGGAGGTGCATTAGTACATTTAAAAATTTAGTAGACGTCTTATAAACGGCTAATCTATGTTTGAAGTTAACAGTGTAATGATTAAACACTGATATATCCTGGGTGATAAAAGCCCTGCATTCTGTGGTGAAATCATGATACTTTTTCAAATCTTAACTAGATGTTTTGTTATGAGCAAATGTGAATTAGGAAAAATCTACAAGATTTACAACACGTGGCAGCACATTCGCTGAAATGTCAAAAGCCTCCTGGACGAAGCTTTTTATGGGATATTTTCCAAACCCAAAAAAGGCACATCTAGAGAGTAGGCCTAATAGCTTTATTTTGAAACCAATTATAAACAAAAAATAAGCTTCTAGGAGATATACTGTAAAAAAATAAAAAATTTTGTATCTAATATAATAGCAGCTTGCGTCACTATATGAGACTTAAAAACAGCTAGTAAAATTGGCTTTAATTTTATTTTGATTTTTATTTTCGCAGCATAAAACATGTTTCAAAGGAGCAAGTGTATGCTTATCAATTTTCTAGATATTCATTGTGTGTTTCTAGATAATTCATTGTATTTCTGGAATAAAATTACCAATGGCTGAACTTCCCATCAGGTAATACTTTAAAACCAACCTATTACCCTAGACTTAAAGTTTCAATATGCATAAGAAATTCCGCACAGAATTTCTGAAGGGCATTTATTTCATCTGATTTAAAAGTATCCATGTATCCATGTAGGGCATATACGTTCTACACTTAGCAGCTTTTTGATAGTACAACCATTTTAATTTTGCACACTTGGGTTTACATGGATAATCATTGTTTATCACATCCTCATACCTCTATCTTTTATTTATATTGCCTAATTTTAAGTAATGAATCTGTATGTTATTTCTTCTCAAAACTGACGTCCTTGCATTCTTGCATTAATTTTCATTAGGTCTTAAAAACGAAAAGAAGATGCGCAAACCACTGATCGACATAAACTGATCTCTAATTAACATTTAGAAAATAGTCATTCGTCATAAAAATGTGAATTGCTCAACACTCATAACTGCCGAGAAATTGCATTTTCAAATTGTGACCCTGTTTTTCACTTAAATACATGTTTGGTAAATTAATACTCAAACATATATCATAACTTTCTACGAAATGCGTGTGAAAGCGTATGCGTTTGCATGCATACGCAATCGAGGAAAAAAGGTATATTGGTATAGGTTAGGTGTATTGGTACCGGTGGATTAAAAAAAAAAGTAAAATTAGTAGGCTTATTGAAAACACTTAATATAATTCATATTCCATATAGCCTATGTATTCAGGGTTTACAGTTATTATGATTTTTAAATCTTGATTTTTTCGATGAATCTTCAACTAATATTGATGTTTTAAAATTATCAATTCTGAAATATGCATTATAGTCTACCCGAAAATCAGAACTCCAGAGCACCCTCTAAGTTACTTATAAGTTTTTCTTGTTAGAAAGGAAATGCAGGAAATAAAATATGATTACAGAGTGTTTGTCTTGGTTCCAAAGGGATACATATTTTCCCTTATGTAAGAGTGTTTTATTTTCGTTGTGTTATATTAATGAAATCAAAATCCTAAGGCGAATGAATATTAACGAACTTTTGCTGGCCCTGCATTCTGTGGTATGACTTAACAACTAATTTAAATCTTGACCATGATTTTTGTTTGAAACAAATGTCAGTTAGAAAAGTTCACTAATTTTACAACAGAGACATATTCGCTGGAATTTCAAAAGCCTCCTATGCGAACAAAAGCAACCTCTGTTAAAACTCCTCTTTCAGTTCTTGACCACCTGTTTTGTTATAAACAAATGTGAATTGGAAAAAACTCACAGGTTTTACAACAGGTAGAAAAGGTATATCTAGTACCATACCAAGGCCACACAGTGTGGCCTTCACCATACGCTAAAATTTCAAAAAGTCTCATACACGAAGACTTATAAAATATTTCCTAAATCCGCAAAAGGCACGTCTAGAAGAGTAGGATGGTTTTAATTTTATAAGGTTCAAGTGATCGTTCTGATTATTCAAAATTACGGATCTTCCTTATTAATACAGAAATGCTTTGATTTTTTATAACCAGTATGTTGTATGTGTTCATTTGAGCCATTAATATGTTTGAATAGGAGGGTTGCGCTGCTAACTTCATGCCTCCAAATAACACAATAAATAAATCAATCAACGATTCATGACTTTGATTTTTATTCTATACATTTTGGACCCAAAATGCTAATTATTACAGTAGCCGCTTACATATTAGCCATTGATCATGCAATTTGTTTACGTTTAATATGAATTACGACCTTCAAATCGTAGTTATAATTTTCACTTTGGTTGACGGATCTACGATTCTAATCTTGCTACTATAAACTATCCGAAACCAACTATCCTCAACCAAAGCTAAAGAGAGTAACAACCATTCTCTTGGATAGTTTATCCTACTTTAAATTTAATGTTTCAGTATAAGAACCTTCAGTGAAATACCGGTAAAATATAATAAATATAATAATTTTCATCCAGTGATTCAGGATAAGGAAACGTTGCCCATTTCTGAGAAAGAAGATTAATTTTCCATTGATAGTGAAATCAACGTGCGCTGCCTTGTAGATTTTAAGTACGCAACTACAGTGTATGGAGTTCCATTTCATGGTTAACAAAGGCGTTATGATTTGAAATTTATTTTTATTTGGAAATGATTTTCGATAATTAACATATATCGATGGAAGTTTCAATGAAATGTTGTTTTGCCATGCTTAGCCGAAAAGTTAAATATTATTATCACCAATAATAATGATAATTAATAATTTATATTGTAAATGCATTTTCTTTTGAACCATACTATAAAACTGTAATGGAAAAAAGGGAATATCGGATTGTGAAATAAACTGGACTCGTGCTGCTCAGCAGTTTTTAAGTTACTGTTTATAGTCTGCTGATGATTAAATGTTCACTAAAATCAGCTTTTTCTTTGAACTTTTTTTTAATATTAAATGTTAGGTGTTATGAACAATTACAAAACTCGAAGGTCGTCTAGGGATGCTCCCTTTAGTCTAACCCTCATAAGTGTTATTTTCTGAAAATTTTTACTTAGAACTCTTTCCAACGACTCTTATGTTAATTATTGAAATCAGTTCTGAACTGTAGGAGAAGTCATGATAACACAAACCCCTTATTAGGGAATAAATAAGTTTTGTATCTATATCTTTGCCTTTGCTAGTGACTGACTATTTCAGCTATGCCTTCGTGTCTGTTATTTGCAGAATCTGAAGGTTAGTCTTGTATACTGGCCTACTTTTCATTACATTTGAATACTTAGCATTGTTTTCGATTTTTATGGTACTTGTTAAAAATTATATACGAAATACTTCATAAAACTACTGTTTATCACCAAGAGAATGGAAATTGTGAATTGCAAATTCGTAATTATTGCGTCTGATAGCTGCAAATAATTCATTTAAACTTAAATAAATAAGAGTATAAATATTACGTCTCGAGCACTTTAAACCGAAAGTTATTTAAACTCTAAAATGTATATCAATGATTGTAAGAGTATTGTCATTACTTTTAATGTTGTGAGTTTTGGTTTGTTCAATGTCCTCCATTACAATTTTAGTATTATCTATATCATGCTCAAAATCTTATAGGGAAGTAGACCTGGCGCCAAATCTTAAGGCCCACGCCGTCCATAAGACAAATCCTTTGTTTGAAATTCATTGTTGGTGACGGTGATTTTATATTTTGATTAGGATTTTTCGGACATTTGCCATCACTGATTAGTAAAAAACAAGTTTCGCGACGTTTCGGGATCTGGAGACACACACGTTGGGGTCTGGAGACGTTTCTTATACATTTAAGATAATAAAAACTCTTTAGATTATACCTTAAAACACAAAGTGTTGAAGGGTCGCCGAATCTCCTAGAAAGGTGTGATGCTAAGTTGGTCTTGAGTTGGTTTTAAAAAACCAAGTTAAGGTTAATGACTTTGAAGTAACTTTTTTATTATCTGACTAACTATATGAATTTTAACATTCGTTATAGTGACAATGCTCTGAGTATTGGCAATTAACGTTGGCAATTAACGTGCTACTTGTACTTGACCACCAGCGGTGTAATTAAAGCAAAGAAAGGAAAAAAATATTGTAATCATACATACGCTGCTCGCCAGGTACATTTGTTACCGCCAACAGAGCGTTGTTTTATAACTAATATAATCGGTCATAAAGTTAACAAACAGATTGTTCCAGAAGTTACAAACTTAACTTGGTAATTACTTCGATGTCACATCTTTTTCAGCATTGGCTAACCTTCAAATTTGCGTTTTTGTTTGTGATATTAATGCTTTTGAAATCATCACATTGAAATAAACATATTACCTACTTCAAGGTAATTTAGGGTTAAACGTTGATTTATTTTCCTTATTTTTATCGATGTTGGAAATATGTGTGATGTTAAACGGTGTGCCTATCTGTCTTGTTCGATTGTCTCGGATAAAGTTAAAACTTAGCGAACCGACTGGGCTGAAATGAAGTTTGCACAATGGTAGATCATGTGCATATCATTTCAATTAAGGATGCCATATTGACCTCGGATCTGCACCATTGAACTTCTCTTGACAACCCCTTTGAGGAATTACTCAATTGGGGTTTAGATATGGTTACTGTAACCCATTTACAAAGGAAGATGGGGTATCCATATTTAAACTAGTTTTCCCTTCCCAAATATTGAAATGGCTGCCATTCTGGTTGGTAGTGTATCAAACTGGGGGTTGCGTTTAGAAAATAGAAAACACACATAGGCTACCCGTCAAAATTAAGGGCTCAATAGGAGTGTACTTTTGAAAATTGGGGCCTACCCCTGAAAAACACAATTTTGTCAATGATTTCCTCTTATTATTTAGGCCTAACCCCAAGCAGAAGTGCATTTAACTGAAGATTGCTTGCTGGTCGATATTAAAACACAGTGCCTTGTTCCAGTACTGAGCATTTGACTAAAAATGTAGATAGGTAATGACTTCCACAACATTGTTTGAATAAAATCCAATTATTTGTTTTTTTTTTTGCTTATATTTGCCTGACACAAATATTCGGAGAACTGCATCAACTGGAAATCGTGTCAAACACCCTGATAAATAATTAATTATCAGGGTGTTATATGTAAAACACCCTGATAAATAATTATTTAGACCCTAACGTTTTTTGCGGATTGGAAAAAATAATGGATTATAATTAAACTCTAAAAAATTTTATGTTTTGCATATTGACCTGACATATTTAGAACTAAAAAATAGCTGTCGTAAAAGTGGGGAAATGTGTAAAAAAACGCTTGGAGTAATTCTGGACGAGGGCCTGACGCTACAGAGCGGGCTGGAAGGATTTGTATAGGTTAAGTCAAATGACATGGCCCTGTCCGCTCGTAAGACTAATATTAATTTTAGAGTTGGGCTTATGGACGGCCTGGACCACGTAATTTGGATCGGGCTGTAGCAGCCTGCGCGGCAAAGAGACCGCTTTCAAGGTTTGTTTATCATAGCGAGTGGACAGTTACAGTTGTAGTGTACGTTCAGGGCAACCCACGTGACTGCTCCCACACAAACAATTTTGGCTATGACTCCGACATCGTAGGGCCTTAATAAAACAAATATAGCCATCTAATTAATATTTGTCAAATGCCAAACACCTATAATTGCCCAGCCCAAACTATTTGTCCTAGAACCTTGAAATTTTGCATGTACGTTCCTTTTAGAGTCTAGGCATAGGCATCTGCTATGAACGGATTATTCAAAATTCAAAGTTTCAAGGTTTTTTTTGCGGAGACGAAGCTTTTTAATGTTTTCCTAATTAAACGTTATGGACAATCTTTTGTTTACATATCCAATCTTATTCAATCAAGCAGAGGGTTATCAGCTGATTTATAATTTGATTCCATTCATAATGGATTTATGAATCCACGGTTCAGTTCAGTTCAGTTCAGTTTTTCAGTTTTTCAGGTTTTCAGTTGTTCAGTTTTTTTAGGTCATATGTACTATATAAAAGTTACATTTAGTTTAGGTTTAATCCATATTAGTTTTTCTACGTTATATTTTTAATCATAAAAAGTGGAGCAGTCGTAATTTAGGTAGCGGGAGTTATACCTTTTTTCCTAGGGCGTCCGCAATGTTTTGCAATCATGCTTTAGAATAGTTTCGCGAATTCCCAATTCTTTTTCATCTAATTTGACGGTGTCCCTGCTTTACACGGAAAAAGTAAGTGCTACAACCTGTGGTTGACCTTTAAAACTATTGATAATCGCCCATATAAGTTGTAAGCTAAGTGAATCGAGTTTGGAACACTATCGATGGATAGTGCCACTGATCCGAACATTCAGATACCCTAATTGACAATTCTGACACGTATTGGCAATTCTGCGAAGAAATACCTTAAAATTGACACATTTAAATCGGTCTAGCCATTTTTGAGATGTGATTGTGAAAAAGAAAAGCTACACTATCAACTGTTATACAGGGTGAGTCAGACCACCCGTCCACCTATTGTAGCGGGAGAACGGTTTGACATAGAAACGTCAAATAAAATTATTCCCCACTAATTTGCATATGAAGAATTCAATGAAAATATTTTCATCGCGATTCATGTATAGGGTGTTCCAGAAATGAAGGTCATGGGTTCGAATCTCAAAATTTTCTTAAGTAAACCTATAGCAAATATTATATCATTTTAAAGGTCTTGTTAAAAGAAACACTTTGGTGAAAACAGAACTGAATTATCTCAAGCCGTTTCAAAATGGCGGCCATTTTTGTGAAATTTTCGATATTTACGGAAACCCCTGTATTTTTCAAACCACTCAACATTGTTCAGTTCTGATTCAAAATTCTTAATCCTTGGTAACTCAGCTTTACTATGATATGTCGCATGACAATATTTAATTTTCTAATTTTGAAAAAATTTAATTCTTGAAAATGTTGGCAGCACTGAAAATAAAAAAAAATTAAATAGCAGCATATGCCAAAAAGCATATCATTTTAATGGTCTTCATAATTCCTACAACTTTGTAATTTACACAAGTATTCTAACTTTTTTAGTTTTTTAGTTATGGTCAAAATACTCCATTTTCCCATATGAAGTGGATGTTATTTATGCAGAACATAATAACCAAAGGATACCCACTGACCGTTTGCTATGGACGTGCAAATAACATACACTTTTTATTGGAAAATGGGGTTTTTTGACCATAACTCAAAAACTAAAAATGATAGAATACTTGTGTAAATTACAAAGTTGTAGGAATTTTAAAGACCTTTAAAATGATATGCTTTTTGACATATGTTGGTATTTGATTTTTTTTATTTTCAGGGCTGCCAACATTTTCAAAAATTAAATTTTTTTTCAAAATTAAAAAAAATTTAAATATTGTCATGCGACATATTATAGTAAAGCTGAGTTACCAAGGATTAAGAATTTTGAATCAGAACTGAAAAATTTTGAGTGGTTTGAAAAATACAGGGGTTTCAGTAAATATCGAAAATGTTCACAAAAATGGCCGCCATTTTTAAACGGCTTGAGATAATTTAGTTCTGTTTTCACCAAAATGTTTCTTTTAACAAGACCTTTAAAATAATATAATATTTTCTATAGGTTTACTTAAGAAAATTTTGAGATTCTAACCCATGACCTTCATTTCTGGAACACCATGTACATGAATCACGATGAAAATATTTTCAGTGAATTCTTCATATGCAAATTAGTGGGGAATAATTTCATTTGACGTTCCTATGTCAACTCGTTCTCCCGCTACAATAGGTGGACGGGTGGTCTGACTCACCCTGTATATAACTGTTTTTTAAACCTACACAGCGCCATAACCCAAACTTTCCTGTACATTACATTTTGCTTGATATAAACCTTTTTTATTCAGTCACTGTGAATACGTCATATGTCAAGGTTATACTATAATTTTTACTATTGTGAGCGAAGCCACGGGCAACTGCCAGTATACAGGGTTCGTTAAAAGTCTGGAATATACTGAATAACTTCTGTATTATTTACCATGATTAATGAAACTTTGTAGTTGTGTATCTGTCATAGATTGCAATAATTAGATGTATTTAATTTTTTGGCGTGACCAGGGGACGGCTTACAATGGAAGTCTTGAAATTCTTAACTGTAAGCATACCTCAAGTTACACCTTATTTTAAGGTATTAATTAGTATATTATAACAGCGCAAACCGAGTCTTAAAAGAATAATCTTGTCAGAATTTACAGCTCCTCAATGATTTTAATATTTTAAGACAAAAATGTGAGGAAAGTGATGGAATAGCGGCAATAACTCCTAAATTATAGAGCATAATATCATAAAACTTTGAATTCGAGTATATTGTATGGATGTCACTAAATCTCAAATGAAGCACATTTGTTTATGATACGCCTAGGTATCTTCAATCTTCTCTAATAGTCCTGATTTCATCAAATACTATATTTTTATTCCATGCCCCAATAAAGCATGTGGCTTGAAATTGTTTGAAGATAATAATTTGTTCTTAACTCTGGTAGATTTTTTACTGGACGAAAACTAACTCGTGTCATTAATGAATTCCTTACATTTGTTTATTGCTTTATAAAAATTTGTTATTGTTTTGGTTTTATATCTCTGATGAAAGAAAAAAGAGCGTAAATTTTTGCCCAAATTTCGCTCTCACATAATGTTTCTACATCTAATCTTTACTCGACGAAAAATAGCATGTGATAACAGCTACATAATATGATGACAAATGTACAGTTCTGTTTTGTTATTCTATCTTCTTCAGGGCAACTCATAAGGCCAGTGTTATTTTTTATTTATAATTCACTTTTCTGCTCGTCTAAAAGACTATTTTAAACTTTAATGGGATTGTGCACATCTACAGAATAATATAATTTTATCGGTGTTCTTAGATTTTTGCTACGTTGCACACAGGCTGAGAAAAAAGGAGGAAAAACTTCTTATAGAAAAAATGCTTGTCTATTAATATGAAAATTATTATTTTATTATTTAGCAAGAGCTGTAGAAACAGTTAAATCTAAACACGTCCAAAATATCAGATTAAGGTACTGTATTATTTTAATACTAAATTATTGTAGTGTTGTATTAAGTGGACCGACGCGACGGTGACAGCGCCATCTGTGCGCGGTAAGGCAAACGCTTATCACTTGAGTTGTTTGTTTGGTTAGCAGTTTTATTGATGTTAGGGTCCTGGACCAATCGATTTCGTACCAAACAATTTTGAAAGTAGCAAAGTAGGCTACCACTATAACAACGGGTTTTACACGAAAATTAAAACATATCCTACCACAATCAAGGTATACAGAACCCTCTAAGTAGGGACATCCAATGTTAAATGTTTAGTTCCGCCGTGGAAAAGCAGAAGAGAAATTAGCGCTAAAAATGAATTTAAGGATGATGTTAAGGAAACCTCTTCTATAATACGGTATATATTTTGATAATATTTGGTTGTTAGTACAAAAATAATGTAAGTAGGCGGATTTCACTAAAAAAGACGATTCACAGAAGCTTTGTTAAATATTACTTTGAATTTGGTTCAAATTTCGGCCTTTTTGCATTCAAGCAACTTCCGTAAAATTATAATGTATCAGTTTTGTAGTTATAATATAATCCCTAGTTATAATATACAGTGCCGAATGGAATTTGGGCACATCTTGTTTCGCTTCTTAAAATGATTCCGTAAATTAATCAATGACCACCACTTTTTGACGGTTCAATGATTAAAAACTTCTTAAACTTTGAATTGGTCAATTATCAGTGACATAACAGTGACATAAAAGTGTACATATATTTAATCGTGCAAATACATCGTTCAAGAGCGGTTCAGAATATGAGTGAAGGATGAGTGGGGGATTGTGGGATGATATGGAAGCCTTGTCACATTTTTTCTATCGTAAAAACAAAGGCCAGCTGATTCATTTTGTCAGGATAGTTATTTATCAGCCCAATAATCAATGGAAGCTGAGTCCAGACTCGAACCTTCGCAAAAATCTCTCAGGATCTTCTGGGTTTGATCTGGCATCCAAGATAGTAGCTATTTTTATGAATAATTACTCTAACATTCGACAGCGGCAAATACAATACAAAACCAACCTGTGTGTAGTGCATCCAATAGACAATCAAAACATTTGCTCAGAAAATAATAATAGCAAAATAAAAGGTGTTTAGCCTACTCTCCAAAAAGTCCTAGAACCTTCTAACCCTTTTAAGGGTTACAGATACAATAATCTTCATTTCATTACTTATGGAGCTTTTCTCTAATATATCTTGTTTATTAATTTTTCCGATTTTCAGTGTTGATAAAAAGGTTATTTTGAAAAGGAATATTTTATAAAAATACTGCGTATTAAGACTTCTAAATTGAATAGCTACGATAAATTTAACATGTTAATGAATTAGTAATCGTCTGACTAGGACTATTTCAATTTATTTGTTGCCAGCACTGGGAGCATCTAATGGGCTGTGGGTCAAAATATATCATCGGCCACACAAGATTCCAGCGCTCATTAGGTGCTCGCGGCCGCGAGCACTTATCGTGCTGTGGGAGACAGCTATATATCACGAGCACTTTATGGGTTCCCCGTGTATATATATATATATATATATATATATATATATATATATATGTCTGTTAACACGATAGCGGCCATAAATATTGTCCGATCTAAATGAAATTTGGTACAGACATGAAAAGGGGTAATCACTCGGACGAGTTCGTAAACCAGCATGATTGGACCACCGGAAGGGGGGGTAAAAGGGGGTAAACTCCCCAAAAAATGGGGGTTTTGAGTTTTTTACATAGAAAAATAAAAATAATCCAATTTTTGTTACTACCATTGAATTCAGCTCAAAAAAACAAATAATTTAGTATTTTGAATCACTGCTCTATGTCCATCGGTAACCGAGATATTGAAAGTGGTAAAAACAGTACGTTGTCCCTATGTTAATCTTATGGGAAATAAGTAAAATTTTATATCTCGCTTATTTCTCAACATATCTTGATAAAACTTGGTAAATATCTTCTTCTAGTTAAGATCTACTAAATATTGAACTAAAATCACCCAGTTTTTTTAAAATACCTGTAGCAGCAAACCTGCATACTCATTCCCCATGTTATTCTTATGGAGCTTACAAAAACATGTTAAATCTCGCCATGTTGGATTGAAACATGTTGTTTTGCATTTGAAATTCGCTGAGAATGCAGGTCTGCTGCAACGGGGGTATTTTGTGATTATAAGCATTTATTTATAATGCCACAGTAAATCCCATCGTTCAAGATGTTAGCTAGAATTATTGGATCAGCTAGGATTATTGGAATTATACCAGCTTAATACAAAATGACCATTCAAGTTTTTTATTGTTATTTTTGTAATACGAAAGAGCCGTATAGAAAAATAGTGCTGTGAGATATCTAGATTTGGAGAAAAATCAGGAGAATTTTTGTGAAGGTGAAAGTTTGAATTTTAGTATAATGTTATATGTGTTTCTTTCTCTAAAGTGTGTCTTACCCTCTTGCGAGACGATATCTTCCATTAGTTACTCACCTTGTATTTGGCCTCAGCCTGTCAGCGGGAGGCAGTTCCACTTTATCGTGGGCATTTTATTGTTGCTTTTACCATTCCATTAGCTTCGTTTTAAATTATCCACTTTGGATCCTCCCTTTAAGTTTTCTTTTTGTGAGACAGCGTTGAGTTTTTATCTGTTAAAGCTGTCCTATGTAGCGTTAATCTATATCTTAACTTCATAAGAAATTCTAATAACTCCTGCTTAGAACCAGTTATTCTTGTTAAGGTAACGATGTTTTGTTTAAGAAAAATAATCATGCATAGAATTACTTCACTACAGAAAAGGATGTACTAGAATGAATTAAATCGCATCAATTTACCTGATTTTTCAGAAATAGTTAAATGAGTAAATGCATGTGTACGCAATTTAGACTTTACAACGATCCAGCGCATTATTGTGAAGATATTAGTAGACAGTTTTTTCAAAAAGTACTGATCTTTGATCACACATTAATAAGGTTAGGTTGGCTCAGAAAACGAGCACTGTATACATTGATTGTTTATATTGTATCGTTGGAATGATAACTAAAAAGTAAATATTGTGCTTCGGATGCTTATCTGTGAGCCAAACTCTTAAAGCTTCGAGGAGCAGTTGGTTTTGACGGCGCCAATCAATAAAGATGGATTAAGTCGCCGACAACCCCTGGTATTAACGACAAAACCTTAAAAACTTGTACTCATTCAGTTTGTTAATTTTACTATGTGCTGATTAATTAACCTAAGCACATTAACTGCGTGATAATTTTAAACAGTTAATTTGCACGGTAATAATTTAATCAAGCACATTTTTTTAGTGTTTTTCCTATTAAAAGTTATGTTTTTACTGTAAAAAATAAATAATAATAACAATGCAGATAAAAATGTGAATACCACTTTTTTTTAAACATGATAAAAACTTTCAGAGGCTCTTTAAAAAATTCCCTGCCACGTAAAGATAAAACACGTTACAGCTGTTACCAAAAGATCTTTCAGTACCGAGAAGAGTTTTTCCTAATTTATATAACCAAATTCGTCTCCAAGACCAGTGTTTAAATTAGACAATTCCATTTTAATGCTTCAGAAACTTTTATTTGAAAATAAAAGTCTCTGGAGCATATCAACTTTGGAAGCCTAGTTCTTTGGAAGCTTTCTTTCATTGCTTTCTTGCTATTTCATTACTACTCTGGTCAAAAACATTTTTGATAGGCCCTGGCTGTCCATTATAAAACAGTACATTAAACTAATTTTAGAGTTTTAAAACTTTAACTTTAAACTAATTTAAGAGTTTCATTAAAGGAAAGGAATAGACAATGACTGCGAAAGAGTTAACAGTTCAGTTATAGTTTTATAGTATGTACTTTCACTCTCCGAAGCTGATGAAATATATATAATAGAGTAATCGGTTTCAGCTTCACTTGCAATCAATGCACTGTAATCTATGGTTTACCTGTAAAACTGTTCAAAACACGACCATATATATGTTCAAAGGAAAACAAACAAAGTGAGCTGATCTTGGTCAGATGTCAATGACTAGCGCCATTGTTCTTAAACTTCAGCTCTTAGTTGTACTTTAGTGAAGTACTTTTTAAACATTCTGAAACGTATTGTTGACGTATTGCCTGTTTCCACTCCAACAGTTGTTACGAGAAGGAAAATTTGATTTAAATTTTTATAAACAATCTAAGAAAACATATTTTCTTGGTAAAGTGAAGAAAAGCTTAGAACTAGTGAAAGAGAATCATCCGATGAAATGGTTTTTGCTTTGTAGCAGTTCTTCTGAGCCGATCAGCAGATTTGAAGATCCAAACTGCCTTGTTTTATACACATGCACATATAATTCTTTCATTCCTCTTTGGTTTTTATTGTCTCTACTTAAGCCAGTACACGCAAAGAATAAAATAATAATCTAATTTACCACTTAAATTTTAATATATCAGCTTGAAAAAAAGAGAAATTAAACACAATCCTAGACTCTTAAAAATGTAAGCTTTATATTACCGCAAATAATTTAATTTGAATGCAGGCTTCAGTCTATTGTTGGGTTTAATTTTGTTACGAAATACAATACCTGATCTCAAGCGAAAATGAAATGTCTGGTCCCGATATTACGTAATTCATCTCTGTCAGAGACATTATCTGTAGACTAAGTGTGAGGTTAAATGCTTGAGAGGTATCGTGAATTAGAAGTAATTTATCAAACATGGCCAAGCTCTGTGCTTAATGGAGTGATATGTAATGTACTACGAGTAATTTGCATTTCTCTGCGAATGTCACTTGCGATAACATTGAGTACTCGAAGTAAAATAATTTTATTAACGCTTAATCATTTTATTTTACAAAAACTATATTTTGTAAAAATATTTGTAAAAACTATTTTTGTACATATATAGTTTTTTTGTTGATCTTTACATTTTGTACAACCTATTATTTAAGTTTGATCACTTTTAGTTAACATTATGTGTTCAAATAAGCCGCCATTAGCTGTGCTCTCTCCATCAAATTCCCGAGCACGTGTTCTAAGGTACCCCTTTGAATTTCTTGCATTCAATTTGTTATGTTTGTTTTGAGGTGCTGAAAATCCTGTGAATTGTTATCGTAGGCCTTACTTTTTATGTATCCCAAAGAAAATTATTTAGTGGGGACAAACCTGGGAATCTTGGGGGGGAATTCTCCCATGATACTGGGCGTTTTCTTTCAAACACAACCCAAAACTTTGTTTTATCAGTGAAGGATTATTTTCCTCCAAGATCCGCGGATTTGACCCGAAAATATTATTTTCTTTGGGGATACATAAAAAATAGGCCCACGATAACAATTCATAGGATTTTCAGCACCTCAAAACAAACATAACAAATTTTATCTTTTGATTTGGATTTTTGCGGGCATTTGCCATCACTGATTAGTAAAAAAAAACAAGTTTCGCGACGTTTCGGGATCTGGAATCTGATCCCGTCTTCAGGTGGAAGAAAACCTAGAACATAACAAGATCGGTAACACATAGCCAGGAAAACCTGGACAAAAAACACAGCTAATAGAGAGAACTGTAAAAGCAGTCACAAAAACACTATGCTGAAAAGAAAAACAATAACACAAAATAACGCAGGAATCTTGTGTTATTGTTTTTCTTTTCAGCATAGTGTTTTTGTGACGGTTTTCTTTTTTAACTGTGTTTTTTGTTCAGGTTTTCCTGGCTATGTGTTACAGTACTAATCTTGTTATATTCTAGGTTTTCTTCCACCTGAAGACGGGATCAGATTCCAGATCCCGAAACGTCATGAAACTTGTTTTTTTTTTACTTATCAGTGATGGCAAATATCCGCAAAAAAATCCAAATCAAAATATAAAATCACCATCACCAACAATGAATTTCAAACAAAGAATAACAAATTTAATGCAAGAAATTCAATGAGGTACCTCACAACACGTGCTCGGGAATTTGACGGAGAGAGCACAACTTTATAAATGCCAATGGCGGATTATTTGTACAGATAATGTAAACTAAATGTGATCAGACTTAAATAATAGGTTTTATAAAGTGGGAATATTAACAAAATAATACTCATTTCATATTTATGTGTGCATTATTCCATCTTAAAAATGGGTTGCGTTTAAAAAAAAAAACACCTGTTACAACATGCTTCAAAACGTTTTACAGCGATGCAGAAGCATATTTTTTTGGGTACTCTTTTTGGTTCTTAGTTGAATAATTTGAAAACTTCTCGAATTTTTAGCTCGCTGTTTGTGTTAAATACGTTTTGTCATGTACAATCCATTTAGCTTGCGAAAGGAACAACTCATGTAATGCAAACTAAATTTCGAGTTATGACGACAAAAGTCTGGGTCTGACTAGTGCTGTATAAAGTCATTTGATATTTCCAACATTATTTAACTTTCTGCGTTTAATATTTAAAACATCCTAAACACAATCAGATTTTTAAGGAGGATCAACACATAGTAATTGAAAAGTTACCGTACCCAGAATATGGTTAATTCCATTACACCTAAATTATTCTAATTAGTTGAGTTGAAAGGAACCTATAAGTAGCTATATATCAGAGAAGTGACGGTTGTATGTTATATCTATTACACAGAGAGATATGTCAATACAATCTATATCTTTTACACCCTCCCAATAAATATTTTCCTACATATTTTCACGTAAAATTTGTTTTCTACAGAAGATTGTGCTCTTGCAAACTTATTGCTCGACAGTTATACAGCACGTAAGTTCTTCGTGTAGTTACGGTAAACGTTATAACCAAGCAAGCTCGGTGTCAAGTGCCTTTTCCCACTTCCTATCCATATTGCGATGTTGTTACTTCATATGAAACTGTGATGGGTTTCAAATATTTGCTTAAGGTTTAGGCAATTAAACCTTAACGTATTAGTGATAGTTTTGAAAAATAATATATTAATATAATACATACACTCTGTATCTCGGTTTTGTTAACTATAGCTCTGATAAAAGAATAAGTACAACAGTAAATCAGCTCATATGCAGGTATATGTAGGCCACATTAACACTGAAACAAACTCAAGTGAGTTCAAACATAAGATAACGGATTGGATGAAAGTTCAAAATCAATGGTTGCTAAGGGCACTAGACCATAAATATAAACAGAAATTATACGTTATGCCTATGAAATACGAACCATGAATACCACGTTGAATAATATTGCTTTTACACCAATCCTCAAGAGAGAGATAGAGAGAGAGAGAGAGAGAGAGAGAGAGAGAGAGAGAGAGAGAGAGAGAGAGAGAGAGAGAGAGAGAGAGAGAGAGAGAGAGAGAGAGACAGGTGGTTGGCCGAAGCCCGCGATCCCTCCTCCACCCCTGGCTTAAGTCGGAGACTTATTCGCCAGGCCTCTTTCCTGAAATAGACTTCTTTCTTCAGTCCTCTCCTGTCTTCTTATCCTAACCGGGCACTCTTCTAGTGCCCACCCAACACACCTGTCCCCTCCCCTAGCACCATAGCACTAGGATCATCGGATTTTTGCTTTTTCTTCTTTCTTCTTTTTTTTTTCCTCCTACATTCCTTTTTTTCCAGTGTTTCAAGTTGCAGTCTATCCTCTTACATTTTCAAACTCGTGTTTCCTACTTCCAATTCTTCTGCACATTCTTGAGAACACCTCAGCTGCTTTCTTGCACCGTAGAAAGTTTCGCTTCTCCCAATTCCAATTCTTACCTCGGAGGAATTCCCTCATTTCACTTCTTTCTTCCTCGTAGAAAGGACACACCATCAGAACATGTGTCGAGGTCTCCAACTGTCCACAGTGTGTGCATCTGTCATCTTCCACTAGGTTGAATCCCCTCAGCTTCGCCTTGAAATTACCATGGCCGCTCACGAACTGTGTTGTGTAGTGGTCGGTCTCCCATTTCACCTTCTTTCTCTGTCGAACATCCGGAACAAACTCGAAGGTTTCTCTTCCTTTGGTGCTGGTTTCCCATCTTCTTTGCCATTCGACGAGTGTTTCCTCTCTTCGGGTTCGCTTGCTTTCCCTGCTGTCGATTCCTTCCTCTTTATCTCTTCTTCTTTTCAGCCTTTCTTCCACCATCAAATCCAGAGGGATCACTCCAGCGATCACTCTCACGGCTTCGTGGGAAATAGTGCTGTACCCCTTGATCACTCCTAACAGCAGTTTCCTCTGTAGGCTCATCAGCTTCGTCTTCTCTCCTCGACCTCTCATTCTTTGTCCCCACATTTCACATCCGTACAGCACCATCGGCTCCAACGCCCCTATGTACAGCCTTCTCAAGTTTTCACATTTCATCCCGTTGTTTGCCTTCGCCAGTCCTTTCAGCTTTCCGAATACCTTCATCGTCTTCTCGACCACATACTCGTAGTGTCCTGCGAACTTCATTCCACTTTTAACCACTACCCCTAG
>JAQJVK010000460.1:0-38475 GCA_035578135.1 Flexamia atlantica | reverse complement strand
GTTTCAATTCAATATTTAGTAGATCTGAACTAGAATAACCTATTTACCAAGTTTTATCAAGATATATTGAGAAATAACCGAGATATAGAATTTTACTTATTTCCCAAAAGGTTAACATTGGGACAACGTACTGCGTTTACCACTTTCAATATCTCGTTAAACAATTGACATAGATTAGTGATTCAAAACACTAAATTGTTTGAATTTTTGAGCTGAATTCAACGGTGCCAACAAAAATTCGATAAATTTTATTTTTCTATGTAATAACTCAAAAAACCCATTTTGGGGGGGTTTATCCCCCTTTACCCCCCCCCCCCCTCCTTCCGATGGTTCGATTGGGCTGATTTACGAACTCGTCTGAGGGATTACCACTTTACATGTCTGCACGAAATTTCATTTAGATCGGACCATTTTTACGGCCGCTATCGTGCAATCAGATACGATATATATATATATATATATATATATATATATATATGTTTTATCAAAAAAATCAAACAAATGGTGTTTTTTGCTTCTGGGGTCCCCAAAACGAAACGTTATTGGGCTTAGGTCTTACCATGAGACCTACGGTAATAGCTTCTTCCCTATAGGGGAAATTCGCTAAAATTCGAAATTTGTGCTTTCCAAACATTTAAGCTACATTTTGTCATCAATACAATACTGTATTTTCCGTGTATTACTTATTCATAATCACTAATATTAAAATATATTAGTTATGTAATCATTAAGAATCACAATGTACAAGAAAACACAATTTAGAATTTAATAATAATCGAATAAACAATATTAATCAAAATCGTCCTCAACTAATCTTGATTCTAACATTCCTGGCCGAAATTTTTTCATGACAAAATACACAGCAAAAAGTATTAAAACTGTAGTCAAAACGACAAATTGCTTCAAATTGGGTTAGTCAGTGCCGAGCGTTGCTCAATGCCAGTTAGTTACTGGGATGTTTACCCACACTGTATAAACTGTCTGATTGTTTGCCCAAACTTATTCCCCTGTCCTTTCTTTCCGCTTGTACGTTGGCGAAGGGACATAAACACCCATTCGATAAAATAAAAATGAAATTATTAGAATTCTGAATGACACAATATGTATTCAAAAATTATTTTCCAACATTTCAAAATTATTTGGAGAAATGTTGTAAAGTAAAAATGGCTGTAAAACCAAAATTGTGTATTTAGTCATATGATGAACAGTGTATTTTAATATGCAGTGGTATATAATTATGTTTTATTAATTTCATGAACTATAATTTATATCGGTATTATCGGTATTATATCATTTATATTATCGGTATTATATATTGTACTGTTTTGCATTCAGTAGTTTAGTTAGTAAGTGTTTCTATTATGTTTAGGCATGTGAAAAAGCGTTTAGGCTGAAATGAAACATTGTTTATTTATTCTGCAAATGAAAAAGCCTGTTGGAAATTTGAATCTCTACTACTCATATATTTATATTTATAATGCTTGTTAAAATATTAATGTTGCATTGTAATTAGGCTTGGCCTGTTGTGTGACATTTTCAATTAAATAAATAAATGAATAAATAAATAATAAAATGCCGCATTGTTGTCATGTTACACCCATTATGGTACTTTTTTCTTACAAAGACTCAATACAGTTATTAAAATCCACAATGTTGGCAACACTCTCCCAACTCGCATTATCGTTTTACGCTGTCCTATCACTTTTAACTTATCATAAAACCTTCAATTCAGTTAAATATTTCCGCTGCCGAACTCTTATAATCTTACAAGCACCAGTACGAGCGCTGAACACAGTCGGTTGTTGATTAAATTACAAAAGTGCGATTGTTCGTATCGTCCCGCGTGGGTCTTGAGGGTGACGGTGTAATCTGCAGGAAACGCGTCAAAGTCGGACGACGACAAAGTCGGACAGCGTCAAATCCGGACACGTTTTCTGTCCTGAGTTGCCGCCATCTGACTTTGAAATTTCTGTGAAAAAATGAAAACGTCCGGGTTTGAAGCCGGACGCTTTTGACCAATCGGAACACTTTTAAAACCGTCCGGGTTTGACGATGTCTGACTTTGTTGTTGTCCGACTTTGCCGTTTCCGTGCTGAAGTGAAACCGTCCGGGTTTGTCGCCTGACGCTCCCATCGAATCGGAACACTGTAAAAACCGTCCGGGTTTGACGATGTCTGACTTTGTTGTTGTCCGACTTTGCCGTTTCCGTGCTGAAGTGAAACCGTCCGGGTTTGTCGCCTGACGCTCCCATCGAATCGGAACACTGTAAAAACCGTCCGGGTTTGACGATGTCTGACTTTGTTGTTGTCCGACTTTGCCGTTTCCGTGCTGAAGTGAAACCGTCCGGGTTTGTCGCCTGACGCTGCCATCGAATCGGAACACTGTAAAAACTGTCCGGGTTTGACGATGTTTGACTTTGTTGTTGTCCGACTTTGACGTTTTCTGTATTTTAAATTGTACGAGTTTGTCGTCGTCCGACTTCAGTTGTGTCCCAGTCTGTTTGCAGGACTTCTTCGCTTCGCTTTTATCATTGTCAAAATTCTATTTATTTAATTACAATATTTCTTATAATTGGTTCTTTAAAGTTGCTGTTCAAATAGCCATTCCAGTCGAAGTTTCGTTATTTCAATTTGTCACTTGACGCAACACACAATGAAGTCTGCAAATCCAACAATAGACGCAAGATACAAAGCAAACAACGACGTGTCTTTTAGTCTGTTAGTAAAAGCGGTCACTTCTTCACAGGTTTTATTTGTGAGAAACTCATTGTAACGGTTCGGACTAAATTCCCAAAAACGTTTGATACTCCATAAGACAACCCCTCTGGTTTGGAGAAAAAAAATTGAGTCACGGACAAATTTTTCATAATACTAAACATGTATGAGAAAACCATACCCAAACATGCATCTACCAAAAACATGAGGCAAATATGAGGATAAAAGTTTCGTTTCTTCAATTAAGCAGATCGCTAGGCAGAGCCGAGACGCATAAAATACACTACTATATACACTCGATTTATCACCCCTGCTGCCCCTTGGAGGGTGGCAAAATGAAAGCCATTCGTCCTGCCACCTTCCCATCTAACGACTGACACTCCCCCCCCCCCCCCCCCCCCCCCGGTCTTTGAGACACGAACCTCGCACCTGAGTTTGTACAGGCATGGTAATGGTGTTGTTGGGGGAAAATAATAATTTATCCGTGCCGCACAAGAAGAGAAGAAAGGCAAGTGGCGAGTAGTACAGCAAACATAAAAAAGTATTTATTTAAGTAAACCAATTTTCCCAGAAGTTACTGTAGGATATGTGTAGCTGATTATGTTGATCAATCCGTATGGAATCAAACTTTTACAACCCGTTGCTGAGAGAAGGCCCTTATGATTTTCTTAAAACCATTCTTCCCCATCTGCAATGATTAGACGCTTTTTACTCCTTGTAATGCGTGAGTAAAATAATAATTTGTCTCCCAGCGGGAGTGAAGTGATTACTTTGCATCCGGGCGGGAGACAAAGTAAATCCATAACAATAACATTGAAATCGATAACTCAAAAATTACCGCGCCTTTAAATTTCCATGCAAATATATTGCATCTCAACGAATACAGGCACTAACAGCTAATTTAGTGACATGAATAATCAAAGAAGAATAACATTAATAACAATCACTGTGAGAACGTCTAAGAATTAAGAACGTTGCAACAATCAGCTGATCGCTGGTGCATCCGCGACAGCTTCCCGGATGCAGGCGCTAATAACAGAACATAACAAAATGGATATTTTTTAAAGTACTTCCTATGTTGATGAAATAAATATTTATGGCCATTCATTATTGCGGCGGAAAATGTTGTGTGTATTTCAAAAGTAAAGCACATTGTGTCCCTCGTGAAAATTGTCACCCTCGACAAGCTCGGCGACAGTGTTGAGACAGTGTTGCACTTAACTCCCCCAACACACAAATAACTATTAACAAACATCCAGGCCAAAGAAAAAGAACCAACGTACATTATGGGACTACATGAGGGTGGGTGTACATTTGGTCGTTCCAAATTTTAATGGGATTTATTTTATGATTCTGAGAACAATCAATAAATGTGAGGAGTGAGTGTCCACGTTTATTAGAAAAGCCCGCAGCAATTATACATAGCCTGGATTTTGTTCTTTGCTGAATTCGGAGAAACAGACATCAGGAAAATATGTTCAATAAGTTAATAAACATTGACATTTTTACTGTTTTTAGCGAATTTCCCCTATGGGAAATAAGCTATTACCGTAGGTCTCATGGTAAGACGTAAGCCCAAGACCATGATAACTTTTCGTTTTGGGGCCCCCAGAAGCAAAAAACATCATTCGTTGGAATTGTTATATACATATATATCTGTGTCTGTTAGCACGATAGCGGCCGTAAAAATGGTCCGAACTTTATGAAATTTGGAACAGACGTGTAAAGTGGTAATCAATTGGACGAGTTCGTAAACCAGCCTGATCGGACCATCAGAAGGGGGGGTAAAGGGGGGGATAAACCCCCCTAAAAATGGGTTTTTTGATGCGTATTTCACATAGAAAAATTAAATTGATCCAATTTTGGATTACACCATTGGATTCAGCTTGAAAAAACAAATTTAGTATTTTGAATCATAGCTCTATGTGCATTGGTTACCGAGATATTGAAAGTGGTAAACACAGTGCGTTGTCCCAATGTTAACCTTATGGGAAATAAGTCAAATTCTCTATCTCGGTTATTTCTCAACATATCTTGTTAAAACTTGGTAACTTGTAGTTCAGATCTAATAAATATTGAATTAAAACCACCCACTTTTAATATACCTGTAGCAGCAAACCTGCATACTCATTCCCCATGTTAATCTTATGGAGCTTACAAAAACATGTAAAATATCGCTATGTTGGATTGAAATATGTTGTTTTGCGTTTGAAATTCGCTGAATATGCAGGTCTGCTGCAACGGGGGTATTTCTTCATGTTCCAGTTAGCATTGGTGGCGGCACTGCAGCTGGCCTCGACAGCTGGTACTTGCCGAGGAGCCGAGAGGACTTGCCGTAAATCAAATCCAACTTCTCGCTCTGCGATTACCTTCCTTTTGTCTAACCTGGCGTTTGCTGCAGCAATAAGTCTAATTGGCCAATAACGTTTGATAGCACATAAACATTTACTGCAATCACAAAAGCAACATTTTACTTCGTGTTGTAAACTGGATCAATAAAAAGTGAGGGGATTAGTTTAATAGGAGCATAACACAGACAGCCAAAAGCTGTTTGCTATGGACTGATTTTAATTTTGTATACAACGTGAATTACCTATCCTAAATTAAGTATTAATAATTTGCATCGCTAAAGATTTTGAGTTCGATCAAAAAAATATTTTAAAGTTTTATGTGTTTGAGATTATGTCTCTTACGTGGTACTTATGTGGTTTCTAAAAAATCCATCTGTTGTAGTTACTGGATCACCGCATATAACCTCTACGGGGTTTAACGACGTTTGCTTTGAAAACTTGCAGTCATGAAGTCTATGATTAACAAAAACGGCAAAGCTTTGCATGAAACAAATAATGCAGATTTGCATTATATAGTTTTGTACAAACAAATTGATTAACGAAATTTATTTTATGGAATATGCTCTAACGTTTTACTACAAATAAACATCAATATTTTACAACATAATAACTTACATTAACACATATTTTTAATATCATACGGTACATAACTTTTTTATAATTCAGTTGTCTGAGTAGTTTTTTCTGTTGGGCTTATCATTGATTTTCTTATTTTTTCACAATTAATGTTCGGATGATATAACAGAAACCTATAGTTACTGTTTGTTTCTTTTGTTCATGTCATCCTTGCATTGCCTTTACTGGTTT
Source organism: Flexamia atlantica (assembly GCA_035578135.1). Classification (NCBI taxonomy): domain Eukaryota; kingdom Metazoa; phylum Arthropoda; class Insecta; order Hemiptera; family Cicadellidae; genus Flexamia; species Flexamia atlantica. The sequence goes on along the minus strand of JAQJVK010000460.1, from coordinate 32,603 downwards.
CAAGCTCGTTCCTCACGCACAGGCATTTCCTATGCGAGGAACATTCCTCGATATTAATTTAATTCCTGTATATGTTTTGCAATTTTTTTTAAGTAATAAGGCAATTTTTAATTTGATTTTATTTGATTTGACATATCAGGCACAAAACCCAAAACCACCTGACGTCCACCCGTGATCTTAGTGCCATATAAACCATGGAATCTTACGATGGTTCTATGGTATTGTGCTTCGATATATATTGTTTAGAGCTTCAACACAGGGCCGTTTTAAACGGGACCTCGTAATGATTATTTAGTGATCTAGCTTTGATCAGTTGATTTAAAAAAAAAAATAGTCATAGTTTTAAATAGTCCCATGGGTGACGAGTAATATCCAGCACTTAGTAATACAACAAGAAATGAATAGCCCGAGTAAAATCGAGGTTAGCTAGTTAAATAAAAAGTAACATTTTTAAATGTTACGAAGATATTAAATTGTTGTACGAGTGCAACTCTTAAATATCACGACCTTACTAGCGGAAGAAAGAAGTCCAAAATTTTTAAGGATAGGGAACATTATTGAATATCTGCGCAAAGGCCACGGGAAATGCCAAGAGAGCATTGATGACATTTGCGCTGTGTAGGAATAAAATAAACTGTTGCTCCACGTAAGAAACTTCTAGTCAACCTCTGATTTATATTTAGCATATGGGTTAAAACTGACGTCAATTGCTTTATAGTATTCCTCGTAAAAAAGCATAACAATATCATCTACAATACTACGCAATAGATTTTTCGATTTTGTCAGCCACCTAAGTGATTGACTTGAGAAAAAATTATGCGAATACTTCTCAAAAAGTATGATTTTCTTTCAATTTGGAACAGTATATGGTATGTAAGCTATACAATAACATTTAAAAGGTCTGAATATCCGCCATGCCTTGAGGCATTTTGTTCTTTCAGAGATCATGTAACACCTCTTCTTAAGACTAAGTGAGTGATGATAACCAGTTCGGTATCGCGCGGCCGGCCGGTAGCATGTCCAAGTAATTAATTGTGCGCAATTCGTGCATGTTTGTAAAAACATATTTTTAAAGTTTTAAGTGTGTGACTGTTTGTGTTTTAATGTGTCAAAACGTGTGAACACCATGACGATCTTCACTGAAGTAAATGGAGCCTGGCATTCTTCATGCACTGATCTGATAATGGCTTAATGGGGCCGAAACTATAGTATAGTCATCCCTGATTATAACTAGAATCGACGACAGTATCTGGGGTAAGCAAACCCAACTATTTTAGTTTCTAAAGACGTGCTCGAGCTCCGAACAGCCACAAGGAAAACAGAGACCAGTGTCGGAGCGACCAACGAGTTGTAAGCGAAGCGAGAACGATCCGTAAATCTTACATCCGTTTATTGACGAAGTCGCTCGAGCCACTGAAACCTGAAACGTGCTTTTAAAAAGCTCTTCCGTGCACTTTAAAAGAAAAGACATCGCGGTTGTTTATAAACCTATTAAAGGCCGACGGCTTGAATAAATGGCGCCACGAGCGAGAGAAGAGTGATGGATGACAGCTGGTATCGGAAAACGATCAGCTGATTGTGGGGCTGCCAACACAACAGCCGTGGATTCACCTCGGCTAGACGAGGGAAGGAGCATTAGGCAGTCATTCCGTCATTAGTCCCCTAACACTGTCGAATAAGTTTGGAACCGAAGTCATCAGACAAGCCATCGTGTGAGATCATTCGAATGCTTCGACACAAACCCGAGGACTTGCCGATAGGAAATGAGAGAAGCAGTCGTTAGTTCCCCTACTACAGTTCCGACCACAGCATTAGGCGGGTGGAGAAAAATGGAAACTCCAGCTGTAAATGACTTATTGTTAGAGACACCTCCGCTCCTTTACGCTGTCTACTCACTATTTCCGAGATAGAAGTATTTAACGTTGATGAGCTGATTTTGGAGAACATAATCAAAGAGCATAACTGTCTGTAACATCAGATGGGTAAATAATCAGCCAAACAACATATTTTGAAAGGCAGCAGCGCACTCACTCACCCGCCTAATGCTGTGGCCGGAACTTTGACTTCTTTCAACAGCGAAGATAGTCATGAAATCAGACTACAGTCGAAGTGTGGGGGGCCCAGCGACCACATAGTAGAAACACTAGTTTCTACTTTGTGGTCGCTGGGGGAGCCACACTCCTCAAGAGATATTATAGAAACACGTGGATTTAACTCGCCTTCGTAATAAAACCTTCGTTGCTTAGAAGTTACAGCATTGCCCGTTTCTTTAACAGTCATTGGAATCTCTTCTTTTTTTCTTTTTTTAAAGAGGTTGGCGGCCTCTTTTTACCTTGCATTTGCCCTTCCCCCCACACATTGGCTTCAGGACTGTGCGTGGAAGTTATCAAGCAAAGCATTGAGTGAGCCGGTAGAGTACAAGGATGAATACAAAGCAATATTCATAAAGTAGTATTCAAAGCAGATGAATAAAAGTACAAGTACAAAGTACAAAGCTACGGCGTAGCAAAGTAAGGTACATACAAAGTATAAGTTGAAGTGAAAAGAAACTTACGTAAAACAACCAGCACAACAATGGTACAGAACTTATCTTTGAACTCTTTATACTCTTTATCTACGACCATGCAATAAGCTCCAATTATGGTATTACAATAAACATTATAATGATATACATTAAAACACCAAAAACCAAGCAGTACTCTAATGACGACTTTAGAGTACTGGAGTCACTTTAGAGTACTGGTTCTAGACCAATGAGAGCTCGGCATTTGACGGAAGTAGTGTCATAATAACAATTACGCAATTCGCACATCAGCTGATTGTTGCATTACGATTCATGTTTGAGTTTACTTATCCCATCAGCTGATCATTGTTCCACAACGATTCATGGTTCAGTCTGCTTATTTGCCTAACCTCAAATTTTAGTTGACCTATTCCATCATTATTAAGAGTCATGAGTTTTGTTTAACTTCGGGGAAATTTTTTTGTATATTGTTGGTCGTAGATAAAATAGTGTATGCAACGATTGTATTATGCCTTTAAGCCACTCGTGAGATATTTAGAACACTCGCTTCGCTCGTGTTCTAACTTACATCTCACTCGTGGCTTAAAGACATTCATTATACAATCGTTGCATAAACTACTATTTCTATCTCGGTACAAACTTAAAATATACTACATTGGGACAACGTACTGTGTTTACCACTTTCAATATCTCGGTAACCAACGGACATAGAGCAGTGATTCAAAATACTAAGTTGTTTGTTTTTTGAGCTGAATTCAATGCTGCTAACAAAAATTGGATTATTTTTATTTTTCTATGTAAAAAACTAAAAAAAAAATTTGGGGTGGTTTATCCGTCTTTACCCCCCCTCCCTACCGGTGGTACGATCGTGCTGTTTTACTAACTCGTCCAGTTGATTACCACTTTACATGTCTGTACCAAATGTCATAAATTTCGGGTCATTTTTACGGCAGCTACCGTGCTATCAGACACGATATATATATATATATATATATATATAAGTAATAAAAGTTAACATGAGTACCCTGTTTAAAAATTATTTTATTTGATTTCTCTTTAATCATGTTAATTTAATTAATTAACTTTAATTACTTATTTAATAGTAGCCCTCATCAGTGATCTTCATTTATCAATATATATATATATATATATATATATATATATATATATATATATATATGTTTTATCAAAAAATTCAAACGAATGGTGTTTTTTGCTTCTGGGGGCCCCAAAACGAAAAGTTATTCGGCTTAGGTCTTACCGTGAGGCCTACGGTAATAGCTTCTTCCCTATTGGGGAAATTCGCTAAAACTGACTATTTTAGTTGGCAAGTGAAACATTCCGTACTTTGTAAATTCATGCGATCGGCTAGAACATTATTAACATTAAAAATTATTATTCGATGTTTATGATAAATACTCAATATTTACCGTTGAAATATTATTTATAAATTTAGAAGTCCACAGGGTTTGGTGAGGTTGGTAACGTGGAAATGATTTATAGGGTACGGTATAAGCCGACAAAGATATTGTAGACGATGCCAGAGTTTAACCTCTGACTTTTTTTACCAGAGCCGAGGCTCCAGAGCCTATATACTGTGTTGTCTCAGGGATGTCTCGAATCTGACGCCGTGATACGGTCGAATACAAATTAAACGTCAATGTTTCAAACTTCAAACCTCCAGCTCCTAGCAAAAGGAGGACGAGTAAACGTTATGGTATGGATTGTACTGTATTTTAAATAATTTTAATATTCACAAAAATTCAAAAATTGAGAAAGCAGGGTTTATTTATTTGTGACTTTTGGACATAAAGTGAATTAAGTTTGATTGTTCACATTCCCTTTCTCACTTTAATGACTTGATGAGTTAATAACTACAGGCTATTTTAGCAGCTTATTTTATATTTGAACGAGTTTGAATCCAGAACTACAGTACAGTATAATTTAATAAGTAGTAATAGTCTAAAAACATCCTTCGTTATCTTTTTCCAACAATGCAAATAATAATTACAAGTCCTGTATTATGATTTGCGGTCAGCCAGTACAACAAACAACGAGGTCACAACAAGGATAAATCAACAATCCTAAGTATGGTAACCGTCAAAGAATTCTTATTACACTTACCTTCAAAAGCGATATTCATTAACTACGTATTTAAATCTTCATTTGGCCTATCACAAATTTGCAGAAAAGGAAATGAGCGGGTTGAGGAGAGGGGAGGGGGATACTTGATTGGCGTCTTTGTGGCAGTTAGGATAATCTTGGCCCGGTGGGGGGGGGGGGGGGGGGCAGGAAGCGCAATTCCAAGCCTTTGTGGATTTCAAATTACAGTTTGTACCGGGAGATGTTCGGCTTCCATCTTTGGTTTTGTCTAATATCTGATAAGCCGGCGGCGATGAGCACAACGGTCCTCGCGTTATTACAATTCATATATCCTCCACTCTTTAAATTTATTATTTTTGTGTGGTTGGAGAGGGGGTTATTAGAATAACGTCTGAAAACGTATACTTCATTACAGTGGAAATCGTATAACATCCGATTGGAAAATTTAATTATATTAATGAATATGTTAAAATAAAATAAATAAATGGTCAAACTAATAATAAAACATAAAATATCACTATAAAAAAATTTAAATAATCAGATATAATTGTATGTATCCTACATATACTATATATATGAGTAATGTTTCTTGCTTGCTTGCTTGTTTGTATGTTTGCTTGCACAATTATCTAAAAAACGGCTCCGAGGATTTTCTTCAAGGTCTGTAAATAAGTAATTTATGACTCGAAAACGTCTTTTATGCAGATTACTTGGTCAGAGAAAATCTAATAACGTAATAAATCGAATTTTAAAGTTGTAAAATTAACTACAACAATTAACAACAACAACAACAACAACTGTTTGCAATTGCAAACAATTGTTTGTTTGCAATTGTTTATTGTTGTTGTTGCAACAATTGTTTTCGTTGTTGTTGCTAGTTGGCCTTATGGGTTACCGTGATAGCAACGAAAATAAACAAGGAAAGTGTAAACAAATGAAGTAATCATAACAGCTGTTTGGAATCTACAGCCATCAAGGGAAAATACAGCAAGTGGGATAAAGAGTCCATAGAGCAATAAAAAAAGTTTCTATTTATTAATTTTATGACATTGAAATATTTTATAGTAACTGGATGTACTGGTAAATATGAAATAACACCGAGCAAGGCTCGGTCCTTAGGTTATAATTAGTCTAGAATGAAACACTAACAAATAAGACCTCCAAGTTTTAGAAAGACTACAAATGGAAGAGATTTAAAATAACCCTCGAAAGCACACCGACTGAGTTATTAATTATGCCTGTTGTAAATGATTACACATTTATTGAAAACCAAATGTGACGCAGCTTGGATAACTAACCTTACACATACAAGTGTAAAAAGTTTAGAAAATCATACATTTTAACCCTTTCTTGCGTCATTCATAAATGAAGGAAATTTCCATCCAATAGTTTCTTAAAACATTTCCTGATAAGAAAACATAATATTACTTAATTAAATAATAAATAAATAAATATTTTTATCGCTGAGAAGTACACAGTCTTATACAAAGACACAGATTGATTACAAGTGTTTTTATAAAGCATTGCATACTTTACAGTACTTTGGTACATATTTTGACATGAGTAACATATAATTTGACGCAAATTGTGACACTTCACTCATACATGCATACAAGTAAATTAATAAATAATTAATTCATAAATAGGTATAAAAATTTCAAATCAAATTATTCTACATCAATCACTTATGTACAAACAAACTGATAACTTTACAGATAGTTATTACCTTAATTTAAATTGAAATACCCCCGTTGCAGCAGACCTGCATACTCAGCGAATTTCAAATGCAAAACAATATATTTTAATCTAACATAGCGAGATTTGACATGTTTTTGTAAGCTCCATAAGATTAACATGGGGAATGAGTATGCAGGTTTGCTGCTACAGGTATGTTTAAACTGATTGGTTTTAATTCAATATTTAGTAGATCTGAACTAGAAGAAGCCATTTACCAAGTTTTATCAAGATATGTTGAGAAATAAACGAGATATATAATTTTACCTATTTCCCATAAGGTTAACATTGTGACAACGTACTGTGCTTACCGCTTTCATTATCTCGGTAACGAATGGACATAGAGCAGTGATTCAAGATACTAAATTGTTTGTTTTTTTGAGCTGAATTCAATGGTGCTAATCAAATTGGATTATTTTTATTTTTCTAAGTAAAAAGCTCAAAAAACCCATTTTTGAGGGGGTTTATCCCCCTTTATCCCCCCTTCCGGAGGTCCGATCGGGCTGGTTCACGAACTCGTCCAATCGATTACCACTTTACATGTCTGTACCAAATTTCATCAAGATCGTACCATTTTTACGCCCGCTATCGTGCTAACAGACATGTGTGTATATATATATATATATATATACATATATATATATACATATATACATATATATACATATATATATATATATATATATATATGTTCACCCAACTATCATTGTGGCAACCGTACATAAGGAAAAGTGTATGTAAAGTGGCGACCGGTGCTTATGACGACCGTATATGGTCGTCATATGCACACTTGGGTTATTTCATCTCCTTTTGCCCTGTAGATACATATAGTGATGACCTTAAAAATTGATTTTGGTCGTCATATTGCACCTGAAACGAATATTATTAGTTCATGTAATGACCGTGGGTGCGCTAGTGTCGCTGAGTGTATATTTCAATATACGGCATTTGGCGTAATACTGCGACCGGACGACTTGGCAACACTGTTTCTCTCAGGCGCGTATATTCCTCGAGTAAAGGAGCTGAGGGTTTCGAGCATACATGTACGAAGCATTTTTGCAGATTATTATAACAAGGACTGTGGTAATACAAAATATGCTTGTCGCCTGGCTATTTTCCGGGTGGTCGACAACGAAGGGGGGGGGGATATAGCGGGCAGTGTTATGAGTTAAAATGCGGAACTCTTGAAAGCAGTAAATGATTCGATTAAAACGTCGTTTTAATAATACAAATTTGGACACCAATAACAGTTGTTAGGCCCGGGGTCGTATATTGAACAGTAAACGAGTTATGAAACAAGTTGTAAAATAAATTGGTTTCAGTTGAAGTTATTGTAATATTTATTTTTCGATCTTAGCTTAGTTTGTGTAGGGATGATGGAAATGGAAATAATTATAAATATTGGTTGGATATTAAATAACTGTTTATTAACTTGTAGTAGTAAAAGTAAACTATAGAATTAAATAGCTCTGAAAAATTTTAACCTTGTGAATTTTGAATTTAAAAAAAGGAAGTGAGAGGTGTTATCCGTACTGGACTTGGACTTGAATTGAATGCAATGATGAGAACCCCCCTCTGGGCGATTAGGTCACCGATGCACGTGGTTGGAGGAGGATAACGTGATGCTGAATAGTAGGCTAAACTACGGCTGCTCGTGGCCGTTCTGCGTTTTAAATTAAAAATTTATCAACCAATAATCTGACTCTCCAAAACAAATGTACTAAGTAAAAACAAATCAATAATTTTGGTTCAGCTAGTGAAGGAGAGTGACTCGTTATCAGAGGTGCCTATCCCTCCAAGGCTTACGGCGCATTCCCCCCAAAATAAAAAATAAAGGAAATAGGTATTTGACTATTTGTTTTAACGTAGGTAGAATTCAAATGAGAATGTCGCAAACAAGTGTGTCCAAATATGTTTGTTCGTTGTTGTAATATGGACAGTGGGTATATAAAACACGTATGTCACCTATTTCCCAGGTGGTCAACAACTTGGGGGGAGGGGGGCAAAGATGGCAGAAAGCGCTTTACGTCAAAACTGCTATATCTTAGTAAGGTACAGGATAGAACATTGGTAAAAAAATCATTTTAATCATAAAAATATGACCAACAATAATGGTCATTAGATCCACGTTTTACGGCCAATTTGTTTTAAAATTTCAGCATCGCTGAAAGGCTTCATTATTGCCGCTGGAGAAACACAACAACCCCCTCTCCCCCGGCGCTCTGTTACCGTCGGCGCCCCATGCAGCCACATGTCTGCATGGCCCTTGTATCGGACTTACGTGCTGATCCCTCTATTTCCCATCATCGTTTTTCAGTCACTAGTACATCTGGAGCTTGGCGCCTTGGTCAGTCGGCACTTCGCAGCACCGCGTCGCGCCACCGCTGGGTACTGAGGTTGCCGACAAGCGCGGTGCCAACCGTTCAGCGCAATCGCTGTACTGTATGGGAATTCAATTGATAAATTAATTCCTTGTGTTCTTTTTCGCCCGACAGCGGTTTTTCGTCCCTTTTTCCCTGGGTCTCCTTTGCTCCCGAGGCGAGGCCCATAAAGTCGGTTCCCAAAGCCCCTTTTGGGCCAGGGCTCCAGGCGCTCGCCCCATGCACCCCTTAAAAAAAGGCCCCGAGGAGGGAACATGTCGGGGGTCGCGAAGTTTTAAATCAGTGGTTTTTAAATTACTTTGATCGCGATACACTAACGACCTAAAACATTGTTCGTAACCCACGATTGGTATATATTTAGCTACACAATAATCCCAACAAAAACCAGAAGATAGTGAAAGTAAAAATCTAACCTAAACTTAACCCATAACTAGGGTTACCAAATGTCCTAGTTTTCGCGTTTATTTCCCGGTTTGACTGCCCATGTCTTACCATTCACTGTAATTCCTCCCTTCAGTGGGTTGTACGATATCCTAAAATTCGGAGGCCTGTCTATCTGAGAGCTTTCAATCCTTTGAGTTCTAACAATCTGCTTTATATAATGAGGATTATTCAAGTATTATATTTTAACAATTGAATAACTAGTGTTGGGGAAGCTACTTTTAAAATGTAACTCGCTACATCTACAGCTAGAGGTTGTAAAAAGTAGCTTTGCTACAGCTATAGCTACAGATTTTAAAAAGTAGCTAGCTACAGCTACAAAAATCCTGCTACAGCTACAGCTACTTTTTAGCGAATTTCCTTAGAAATAAGCTATTACCGTCGTTTTAACAGAACAGAATGCACAAAAAATATCCGTTCAGGGTAACCTCAGCAACCATATTAATACTTATATTAATTGACAGCTTTTTATGTGTACTTTCTGGATATGAAGTGAGTTTATTGTTAAAACGCATTTTTACCTGCAAAAGTCACGATTTGTTTCAAAATTTAACATGGGCTTATAAGGGAAATAGAATTTTCATTTTTTGAGTGTCTGTAAGCACGATAACTCTCGTAAATAACTCAATAACTCAATAACTCATTTATTCAACCAAAGTAACAAGATTCCTCCGATCGCAACAAAATTTGGTACAGACATGTAAAACTAGATTCTCTTGGACGAGTTCGTAAACCAGCCAGATCGACATATCCTAAGTGGGGTAAAGGCTCCATTTTACCCCCAAAAATTGGTTTTTTGAGTTTTTCAAATTGAAAAATTATATTTATCCAATTATTGTTTGCACCATTGGATTTAGCTTGAAAAAACAAACAATTTGGTATTTTAAATCATTCCTCTAAGTCTATTGGTCTCCGGCTTCTCATTTTTCCCCTGTTTTTTATAGTAGTATCAGGGCAGCAGAATGTTGGCTTAGTCAATTTCCTATTTACTCTCTACTGAGGTTTTCAAGGAATCGCTTTGAGTAATTTCTCAGTTTATCAATATGTTAAAAAAATTGTGGTTTTTAAACAATTTTATGTTAATATAATTTAAAAAATAAACATTCTTGCCAACTTCATTATATGAAATCTTTGTGTTTTTCATCTAAGCCATTTACCAATATTTTTTACAAAGGTTTTGGAAACCAAGCTATAATAGCTATAATTTTAATACATAAATATTTCACTTGTTTATTTCTTTTTTACGTAATAATGGATTAATTACGTATTAATGGATTATTTTGTAATTAGAAATTCGCTGAGTACGCAGATTTGCTGCGACGGGGGTATTTTAGCTTCTTTCACGAAATAATTCCAACTTTTCCCTGTCTTTCGCAGTGGTGTATTGACTCAACTGAACACCCATCTAGCTTTTCAGACGTATAACAGTAAGTGTAGTTCAAGTAAATAAATGAATAAATAAATAAACCGAACAATAGATCAATAAAGTTTTTTTTTAATTATTAGTCACGGTAGGCCTGCTCAAAATAGATTGTCTAAGTGCTGAATGAAATTATAGGCATCCCAGCAGGGCCTAATAAGCACTAAGATTTGGTGTTACATTACCATGTTAAGATTTGGTCATGCCCGTTTCCAAAGACCCTTAGGCTAAATCATTTTCCCATTTCAATATTTAGGCTAGACTTCTGAAGGCTTTATAGACATAGACCTACTACATTACTTATTTTATTATCTAAGTACCTTTCAGTTTGACCATGGTTTGACTCATAATTTTATTGTTTATTATTGAATGTCCATTAAACAAGTAAACAAACACTGTTGCTTTACGCTTTCATTTACGGATAATGTTCGAATAGCGAATGTGGATGCACGTCGATCGTCGTCTGTTTTGTCATACGACGCCGTATCGGAGGCTTTAGCCACAATGGTGGTTAGCGTTGTTTTTATCTATTGCGGTGTAAGTTGACTAACGTCGATCAAAGGCTCAAGCGGAATGAGCGAATACAGGACAATGCAAAATTTACAGATGCGTTTGCATGACTTGTTTGTTTTATGTCGTTCTCACAAGGCCTCATGTTGTAAATAGATGGCCGAATATTTGGGCAAGTCAGTTTCGCCCTTGGACGACGATAGTGAACTCCCACAATCAAAGTTGCCTTTGTCTGTGGTCAAAGGCAATTGATTACAGGAACTACAAAATCATTTACAATTACCAACTATTATAGTAACAAAGAACATCTCGATTTACTCAGAATCTCTGTATGGGTTGAAGTGTTAAAATACCGGTCCGAGAAAAATATAAATGTTTGTATTGCAAAAGTAGCGTCAAATTCCGCTACTCGCTACTCAGTACAGTAGCTCGCTACAGCTACAAGCTACGCAATTGAAAGCGGCGCTACTTGTAGCACGCTACTCCCCAACACTGTAATAATAGCGTTCAACATCAAAATAATAACATTTAGACCGAAATTTCAAGACGGAATGATGGACGTATAAAGGGGAGATCTGTAGAATCGACAGCTCCCAACAAAATATTGAAGTCTTTGAAAATGATTGTAGCCTTTTTATTATTTTTTTCAAGTTGCCTGTATTAATGGATAGCAAACTACGATCCAAGGCACGATGACTTTTGTACCCTCCCCCATCCATGCAAACAAAACAATTTTCTGTCGTGTCACTGTAAATAACTAGAATGTAAATATTTATTTGCGGTACATACTATTTTGTTTATTCAGTTTTTCCAGATTTCGATCAATTTTTCAAGATTTCGATCAATTATTCTTCATTTACATATCATCAGTTTTTTGAACTAGTATATCTGAATTATAATTTTTAAAGTCCTTGGCCATAAATTTATTTTACTTGGTTACTCTGTAATAGAAATGTAACTTATAACGTCTCCTTGACGTAGAAATTCCGTGGCGAAAGTGGGAACTATTTCAAACAAGCCCCCTAATCAAATCTAAGATCCCAGCGACACCGCAGAAATAGTGGAAAGCTCAAGAACTTACAGCTGGTGGCGTAAACAGCGAAGGCGGCCACCTGTCGCAGCAGTAAAATATCGCTCGTGTGAACGTAGCCTAACCTTAAAACCTTTAACTGTCAGCAAAGCATAAGCTGTTCCCACGGTTTGGTTTTTTGATCACGATTCGTCACCAAAGTACCATTTCGGGCCTTGAGATTTACTGTTTCCATGTTAACCTCCATCATTTTGTCCCGAAATAAGTCACTTTCATGACGAATGATGAAATATAAAATTTAATACTAAACATTTCAAGATTATCGAAAATAGGAATTTGTGAAGACTAAACAAAAGAATCCCCTTTTACTTAATAAAAAAAAACAGGTTGTCTTAGTGATAGTGGTATGGCAGGTCGTCACTTTGCCTGAATGAACAATTTATTCATGTATAAATGCAAGAGTGAAAATTGGCAATGCTGTATGTCGCCATAATGATGGTAAATATTTTGAATGGGGTTCACAATGTTAGTTTAAAGTAATGTATATTACTGGATGCCATATTGTTTGTGGCATGTAAGGCTGCCACAATGATGTCTCTATGGTTTGCTTACAAATAACAGAAAAACTCATAATGTGAGTTGATAATGTTGTTTCTTGAGTGCAAGTTAGCATATTTCCATATGAAAACCTAAATATACATAACTCTTTGTGGCGGTTGCCATATTGTAGGTGTTGTGAAAAGTCGTCACAATGATAGTGCGATCTATATATATATATATATATAGATATACATATATCTAAAAATTCGAACGAATGGTGTTTTTTGCTTCTGGGAGTTGCAAAAAGTAAAGTTATAATGGCCTGGGGCTTAGGTCTTACCATGAGACCTACGGTAATAGCTTCTTCCCTATAGGGAAAATTCGCTAAAATGTAGTTTCTTAAAAAAAATGCAACACAAGTTTACTCACTGTATTAAAGAACATTACATGTATTCATAATTACTAGTCAGTAGTTTGTACAATTTTTTATTTAGCTAGATAGTTATGTTTATCCGAGTATTAAAATACTTAATGAGTTACTGTAGTCTAGGATCGTAACGAACGCCAAGTCGGATCGTAGAGAAGCCGAGCAGGCAAATATAATCCGGCTGGAGACTGGAGAAAGAAGACGGACCTCCTCTAATAGGATCTGCAATTTATTACCCGCAAAGCTCCAGAGAAAAAGAGAGAGGAACTGAAATTGTGTTCTGGTGAACTGGGCCAAGGGAAGCTCACCGCCGCGCCGCCCCCCGCCCCTACCGCCATGTATATGATTAGTCTATTACAGAACTGAATACAATCCTTATCATCACTGTTAGATCTATTGATTGTTACACTAGGGGGAATATTTAAATGTACATTGCTAACAACTAACGGGTAGCTAACAACGAACAAGTTTTGTCTAGAGATAGTAACTGTTTAGTTATGAAAATTGTAAAGGGGTTGATTTAAAAGTAGGCGATGCTATAACTAAATACCATCCATGACATATCGTATCATTCTTATGGAAATACGTTCCATTCACGAACCTCTTGCCGAGTTTGGTCTCCAAAAAGGCAAATCGATTCATTCCACAATTTTCGCTTGTTATCAATTAGGCCTTATGTAAATTTATATTTAAACCAGTCTAATACTGCCTCTCACTAAAGTCGTTTTAATAATCATAAACTATATTATTAACACTTGAAATAAGACAATCAATATTAAAACTTGTTAAGTGAGTGAATTCCGTAAGTGAGCCTTAGCCCCACTACGTAAGTGATCCTTAGCCCTACAACGAAAGTGATCCTTAGCCCCACAACGTAAGTGATCCTTATCCCCACAACGTAAGTGATCCTTACCCCCACAACGTAAGTGATCCTTATCCCCACAACGTAAGTGATCCTTAGCCACACTAAGTTTGTGATCCTTAGCCTCACAACGTAAGTGATCCTTAGCCACACTACGTTTGCGATCCTTAGCCTCACAACGTAAGTGATCCTTAGCCTTACTACGTTTGCGATCCTTAGCCTTACAACGTAAGTGATCCTTAGCCACACTACGTTTGCGATCCTTAGCCTCACAACGTAAGTGATCCTTAGCCCCACTACGTTTGCGATCCTTAGCCTCACAACGTAAGTGATCCTTAGCCACACTACGTTTGCGATCCTTAGCCTCACAACGTAAGTGATCCTTAGCCCCACTACGTTTGCGATCCTTAGCCTCACAACGTAAGTGATCCTTAGCCACACTACGTTTGTGATCCTTAGCCTCACAACGTAAGTGATCCTTAGCCACACTACGTTTGCGATCCTTAGCCTCACAACGTAAGTGATCCTTAGCCCTACAACGTAAGTGATCCTTAGCCCCACAACGTAAGTGATCCTTAGCCACACTACGTTTGTGATCCTTAGCCCCACTACGTTTGTGAGACGCGAACTCTATAACTTAAGTTGTGTACATAATTTAATAAATTATTTAGATTTACTCTAGTTTCATAAATCGGATAGTCAATATTTAAACGTTCAACAGGCGCAAACTACCAACATATACGTCACACTAACTTAATTCAATTTATCACAAAGATAAAACAGACACGTTGAATCGATAACCTGTATACTGATCGAGTTGAGATGGAAACTCACAAAATCAAATACCAAAAAGTCCTTTAGCTTAATGTTGCAAAGACTGAATTTTCAACACGCCTTTTCAATAAGACCTTAACTACACACTTCCCCTCTTCTTTCTCGCCCCTGTCAGGGCTCGGGACGGCGTCTTGACTGATACAATCTACAATTTGAACCTTCAAAGGCCCAGGAAATGGGACTCTCGCCACTTCCCTCGCGTCTTTTATCCTGCACTCGCTCTGCTACTGTCGAGGGTGAGGCTATCCTGAGTGAAATTTCTTCGCCAGATTCAATTACGCGAAGTCGATCCCTTTATGCAAAGAGAATTCACTACTTAGTCATTTTCGTTGTAAATTACGGCCAAAAGCTCATAATAGCAATGTATTTGTGTATTAAGAGAGTAAAGTTCGGTTCCTAAAGGAAATTATTGCCACCCGAGGCTTTTCCTGAGGGAAACAATTACTTTACTCCCATAATATACACATCAGAAGTGGTCGTCATCCTGTACGGATGGTGAAATAAAAATGCATCAGTAATTATTGTATTGACACGAAAAACAGAATTGAAACAAACGCAAGTTGACTGGCTTGTATTGATTGACAGTACCTAGTAGACCGAACCTTGCTCAATGTTATTTCATGTTTACCAATTCATCCAGTTAATATAAAATATTTCAATGTCATAAAATTGATAAGAAACCTTTTTTATTGCTCTATGGTCTCTTCATCCCACCTGCTGTATTTTCCCTTGATGGCTGTAAATTTCAAACAGCTGTTATGATTACTTCATTTGTTAACACTTTCCTTGTTCATTTTCGTTGCTATCACGGCAACCAATAAGGCCAATGTTAAAATTTTACAACTTTAAAATTCGATTTATTACGTTAATAGTTTTTCTCTGGCCAAGTAATCTGCATAAAAGACGTTTTTGAGTCATAAAGTACTTATTTATAGACTTTGAAGGAAATCCTCGGAGCCGTTTTTGAGATCGCTGTGCAAGCACGCAATCATACAAGCATACAAGCATACAAGCACGATAACATTGCTCGTGTAAGAGTATAGGATAACCTCAAAACCTGTATTTTCACAAAGCATCACCTCAGTTGTGGTTCTCGGTTAATAATCAGCGGTTGGCGCCAGCAATCCGCTGAGCTGCGACATACTTTCATGTCTGCGTGGAAATATGAAGGCACTCGGTTATTAAAGTATTTTTCAATCTTTTAGGGACTTTGTCTCCCGCCGGGAAGAAAAGTGTTTACTTTGTGCGCTAAGTGATGATTAGTTGCAGGCAGGAAACAACGGCAGAACCGGAACAGCTGATGCTTTGGGACGATCAAGGTTTGGGGAATGTCAATGAATTTTCATCATACTAACTCAGAAACACCCGTTTCTGTTCCTTTTTGTTGGCTCGAAAGTTACCCATTGCCGTACTAGCCCGGCAAACTTTTTCCGGACTGCTAAAGTTTTTCCGGGCTGCGATTACAGGAAACGGAAGTAAACAGGCAGCTGATTTGCAGCAAACCAATTTAATGCTTGTTTATTGGTTACTTTTTAGAGGAATTTAGTGGCAGCTCTGGCAGCAGTAGCAAATGTTTGTTTTGTTTGTTACAGGTTAGGTTTGAAGGATTGAGACACGTATTGGTTTATGCAAGGAGTACGTTATGATTGGAAGATTTTTTTCTGAACAGTTATGATGAAAAGTATCGTATGTTACACGGACGGTAAGTTTTACCGTATTCGCATGAAAATCCGCTCGTCAGGCTAAACAGTACTTTCCGGCCTAGTTACGTAATATACTATTGTGAATGTTTCGTGTTAATACACTCCCATCTATGCACTGTGTATTAATTTATTCGCATTTACTCTGTACAATAGCAAATAACCCATCAAAATACTCGACTTGCCGTCATATTTTACCACGAAAAATGAGTGTATATACTTGCAAGCTCAAACAAAAGAAGTCCACCTCAATTAATCTGGATTGTATGCATTTGATAAACAAAATAACTATTTTGAATACTTTGCATACAAAACTCGACAGCTTCCCCAACTGTCTGCCTTCCCTTGTATTCATGGAAACTATTTCCTTCTCACAAATATTACATTTTCCTTCCACAAGCAAAACAAAAACCAGGGCCAATTTAGTCTGCTTACAACGATAAAAAATACTGCATGCATTTTAATAAACCTTACTTAGTTTATATCTCTCCATTAACGAAGTTAAGTTCAAAGTTTAATTAATATAAACCAATCATTACTATCCAAATTCTTAATTTAATTTTTCATTTATAATAGTTTAAAAATATTATTTTAGGACATATATGGCAAAACTAAACAAATATACTTATAATAATGTTAAATTTGAAGAAAAACAAAAATAATTTTAGTTTTTCCCTTCCTGTGAAGCAAGGTTTACACTAGATGTAAGAGCATGTACACTGGCTTGTAAGGGGCACGATAAGTACCACGTGTTCACCTCAAATGACGTGATAACTTTACGAGAGGTGCAGTAACGCGTCATCAAGAACGACCACTAATACAGGGTGTTTTTTTAACGCAACCCATTTTAAGATTGAATAATGCACATATAAATATGAAATGAGTATTGTTTTGTTAATCTTTATTTAATACGACCTATTATTTACACTAGATTTAAGGGTAAATACATTTAATGACACTTATGAAAGTTACAATGGCACGTGTAAACGATAGCGCTAGTTCTAGTTCAGACGTTCAGCGAAAAAAATCAACTGATGGTACCCGAAATTTTTTGGACCAAAACGTCAACTTCTGCGGTCTTAAACTACGCTCGAGTGTAAACATGTAGTGGCATGACACTAAAACTTGCGTGTTCAACTAACGCCACTATTATATGAAAGAGTAAACTAGAATTTGGTGTGGTAGTGTAATGTATTAGAAATCGTACACAACAAAAGCAGGAGAAAAATCATTGCTTGAGAATCTATGCTGAAGCAATGATAAAACAATAAACTAGATATTTAGTTACTTATTCTGGTAAATTTTAATCAATCAATAAAAACAGTAACTAGGTAAAGACATGGACAATATTTTTGAATAAATTATAAAATATATTATCCAGGGGTAAGAACTTAATAATTTTTTAGTCCTCTTCTTCTTAAATTAGCTTTCGGTGCACGCCCACTGTTAAAGATTCGATTGCAAGAATTACTGTTTTATAAATTTTGTTAATTGATTTATTAAACGAAAATTAATGAATCTCCACCGACAATAAAGGAAATCGAACCATACAAACTAAAAGGGTTTATTCCCTCGAAAACATCTAGTAACTGATCGAATTGAGGCAACTGCTTTAGCTGTTTGACCCTCCAAGTCATGTATTGAAATATATAAGGCTTAAATATTACTGTAAAACTAAAGTTAGTTATTTTATTTTATAAAGGTCTTCCTCCATAAATAAATTACCTGAGTAACGATTGTCAACAATATGGGAAGGATTACTTCTAGATTAAGCAAAGATTAAGCATTCATTTACCCGGTGCATGTACTTGTGGCGTATGTGTAACAGTTGGTCTTTATATCTGGAAACGAGGTAGATTAAGGGCATCGTAGTTTACAAACACCCCTCCCTCCCCTCCCCCCAAATAATACATTCGTTTAAAGAACGATAAGACCAATCATGTTTTAAGTAGGGGGGGTGGGTAAGTTTAGAGGGGAATTTAAAATTTGATTGGTCAAAATTTCTTGGAAATCAGAACTACAACCTGGGCAAAACGAACTAATCTCTTGGTGTCTGTGAAAACTTCATAAACGGACAACTAACTTCGAGTTATTTGCCTATTTCCAGACTTAAAGCGTTTCACCAATACTGCATTTACCATCATCTTACTCAAGATGCCCTTATAATGAAATTTTACCTCGAGTAGCGTAGATGGTAATGTTATCTACTTGATGAGTTAACGTTGTTTGAAAAAATAACGTGAAATTAATCAGCAAAATGCTCCGCAAGTAGAAAAGTATGTGTAAAAAAATATATGATTCAATTTTAAGAAAATGTCCCTGATAACTAGGGCAATATAACTTTCAACAAACATAAGTTTGAGGAATAAATAAAGCTAAAAACTAATTGACGAAACATTTAACTATATCACTTTTAGAAAAGATAAGGTTTGGTATTACTCAGACAATCACATTTTTACATCGTTCAAACTTATCTTTAGATTTTAATTTGAAAACCTCAACTAAATTTCAGACTACGTTTTAAAAATTGCTAGTATAAAAAATGATCTAAGACCTTTCCTTAAACTAAACTGAATAAAGTAGTTTTCTACATGGGAGGTTGCTCATATGGTCTAAGGTTCATATTACCTACTTTTCTCGCAGTGTTTTTCTATTTTAAAAAACATGCTAAATTCAGATTGATGTTAAGTAGAAAATCCGCCTTTGGCGTATTTTTTGTTTCATATCTTGGGTTATCTCTCATTCGCTGTGTTGGTAAATGGAAGCAATCTAATTAATACAATTTCCTAATCTTACTTGAAACGTTTTTAGAGGAAACCTTACTCCTTCTCATTTCAACCTAGGGTGGGATCACCAGCTGCATCTTGAGTGTAATTGCACGCCCACGGCTCATAACCAATTTGTAAATTATTTCTATAAATTCCATATTACCAAATTTGATTTAAGGAAAAATTTATACTTTAAGCGAGTGAAGCCGCGGGTGTATATGCTAAAGTCGGATATAGTACAAACGGTATTGTCTAGATAGTTGAAAAATACGACAATGGAACTTCGCCAAGTCCGACTTAGGGACTGCACTGATAAAAAAGGTCTGCGCATCCGTTTACCTCAGCTTCAAACTACCACAAAATGCTTAGTTTCTTGATATTATCTTAGTTTTTTCGGTATCTCAGTGTTTAAGTGCGATAACAAATAACTGACGCTGAAAAATAAAACAAAATAATTTTAAATTCACAAATTTATAACTATTAGGCCCAACACTACGCATATGTACCAAAGACTAATAACAAACTAATACAAGACTAATAAGACTATACAAACATTTAGAAAAATACTTATATATCATGTGATATTTTGTATTGTATTGCGCATTTTTAAATCGTACTCACAGAAATTAAGTGGTCCTTGGTTATTTTCATTCTTACCTGAAAAAAGAATTAAATTGAAAATTATAACTTTATTAATCGAATAACCTAACATATACTAACTATTTGTGATAAATTGATAAATAGGATTTTTAATGAGTAGCATGTAAATAAAATTGTTCACTTCAACACTTACGACAAACAATAGCGTACCTGATGTCATTTAGAAAACAGCTTTGTACAGTTCTGAAGAATGTAAAAACAACTTTTAATACAAAACAGGCTTCGAAATCGATAAAGTCCCAAGTCTCATTTAGCTTGAATGAAGGAAACTTTTTGTTCCTATTTTATGGAGGAAAAGTTTTCTTGTTAAACTGAATTGGAGACTGAAAACTCGCAAGGCTTATTTAAACAAACTCGATATTGGGAACATGCAGGCACAAAGAACATTCATGATAAAATGCATTTAAATGTTTACTTTAAAATAAATTCATTACCTCGCGAACATTTTACATTTATTTATGATATGCGTCATAGTTTTAAAATTGGTGTTCCGCAACTCGGATTGGAGTTTTAAGTTGTAGATCTCATTAAACAGCAACATTAATACAACCAGCGCGTCTTACATATATACTGAGAGTCTTAAAAGTCCCTCCCGCATGTTATTTCTTTTGTATATACATAAAAGACTGTGGAGGGAGTGTATAGAACGAGAGAGTAAGTTTCAAGAGTTCAGAAAATTTCACCTCTTCTCCCCAGAGTGTGGTATTGTTTCTGGGTCTTAATCAAGAAAAGATTTTTAAATCTGGGTCTTAACCCAGATTTAAAAATTTTAACTTATTAAGATTTTTAAATACACCCCTCCATCAAATGATACATCATTTTAAAAAGCCTGATAAAAGAATAGGAACTTTGCGAACTCGAGGTGTCTACGTTGATCCGACGCGATACTGTAGCAAGAAACATTTTCAATTTTTACGATACCAAAAATATTTTTCGGCATATTATCTACAAGTTAATCATGAAAGGTAATCTACCAACTCTGACTGGTTGATTTACTAATACCAGTGGATATGCACTGCTCAGCAGCCTTTAAGTTTTCGTTTATGTTCTGTTGATAAACCGATGATTATTAAAACTGGCTGATCTTCGGAATTATTCCTCATATGTAAAACTTTGGGCGTCTAGAAATCTTCCCTTTAGTCTAACCTCCATAAATTGTATATTTCCTGCAACACTTCATGCCTAGTTGGGGTGTCCAAGTACTCGAGAATCGAGCTTTTTTCGAGCCGAGTATACACTACTCGGCTCGACTCGACTTATTGCAAATTACTCAAAAGTTCGAGTCGAGTAGTTACTCCCGCCGTTTACCCGAAATCGGCACGTGCGAAAGAATATTACGGCCATTTTTCACAATGTCAATCCATCTTTAACGAATATAACTGAAACCTCGTTTGTTATAAACTTGAAGAAAAAAGTTCTTTTTAGTTATTAAAGACACATACACATAGGCCTACATTTTTATATCACTCATCTTTTCTAGTTTGAGGTTATTTATTATTATATCTCGTAAAAAAATATTTTTTTTTATATTTTAGAAACCATTCCAAATAAATAAAAACTTAGTTTTTTGTTGACAGTTACATCAATCAAAATGTACCTGTGTGAATAACTCAAAGGAAATATTTTAATCATGAATTGAGTCATGTAATTGGTTATGGCTTATATCAGTGTTTTCATTTGATTTCAAACCCCAGGTAAGCCTTAAACACAAGTTAGACTTGAAAAATATATCAAATCAAGAATTATTGTGAGTTTAAGTAAAAGGGTTTCTTTCTTTTGTTTTGGTATAATTTATTTGCGTATCTGCTCTTAGTTCAATAACACTTTTGAGTTTAATTACCTCGAAATTGTGATTTGTATTTGAGTAATGATAATAATTTTTTACCATTATGTACAAACATGATGACTATTATTATTATAAACTTAAAAAAACTCGACTCGAAAAAAGCTCGAAACTAGCGGGTATTTTTCAAAACTCGGCTCGACTCGACTCGACTTCGAAAATCACTACTCGCACACCCCTAATTGCCTAGCTCTTTCCAACGACACTTTAACAATTAAAATCGGCTCAGAACTGTAGGAGAAGCATTGATCACAACGATCAAGGCTTAGCGTATAAAATAGGTAATAAAAGATTATTGGTTTGGGATGTGTTAAAGGCTCCAGGGATTTCCATTGGTAGATTTCCTTGGTTTTACGTATTCAAAATATTCGGCCGCCTTGGATCAACCATAATGAGTGCAATTTTTTAAAGTAAAGCACGAAATGAAAGACATCATTTCAAACTAGAGAATAATAAATATTTCAATGCTGTTTTTGAAGATATAAAATCGTTCTTAAGACATAGAGACATTTTCTAATATGCCGCGTTATCTCCTATAGAAAAAAGCCATCTTTTGACTTGCCGCAACATAGAGAAAAATCATCATGGAAACCTGTTGTTTATGTCAGTCTTCTTCCTTTATAAAGCCCTTTAAAACTATCATTTGATGAGGTTTGTATTTTCAAAGTTTGACTTAACTTAATAATTACTATATTTTAGGGAAGGGGTGCAACATGATAACACAAAAAAATCCTTACTCTATCATGCAAGACGTTTTACAAATCTAGTTTTTATCTCTATAAATTTGAGAAATAACGTGGGTCGCTCGGTATTTGATAATTTATATTAGTGAACCTACCCAAACCACAAGACAGCCTTAATATTTCCAACTTCTCGTAAGATTAACAATGCCGAAACTGCATTATCTTACAAAAGAATCTGCAGATGAAAATATATTTGCAAGATATTCTTTGACGTATTTTAACGGGGGTCTGTATTTGTAAAACAAACTTTAGGATTATATTAATGGTAGTGAAGGTTAGTTTAAATTATTAAGTAAGGTATGAGGCTGAGAGAAAAATTGGTCATGGAAAATGGAAGGAATGAAAGGAAAAATATTTTGAAATGTCGCTGCCGATGTCGTGGTTCTGTTCTAAAATCAAGCAATTTTATAAGTTTCAGCAGTAGCAAAAAAGTTTATTTTTTGTAAAAATAGCTGATTAGATATATACGTTGAAAAGCTCAAGTTGCTCTGTGTTTATGAGATTAAATAACAAGAATAAAGATAATGAAACATAGTTTTTCGACCTTGACTAAGAAATTTATTTAAATAATCTATATATTTAAAAAAATTTGGTTTTTCTTTTCCGAGTCCGTTCAACTCTTCTACTCAACCGATTTTCATAATTGAGGTCTTAAAATAAAGGTATGCACGCGCAGATTTGCTATCAAGCATCCGCATTCATTTATCTGCCGTATTACTCGAGTTATGCACAAAAGCAACTTCCTCCCTGTACATTTCTTATGGGAGTTAAATATGGTTTTCCTTTTCCGAGTTCGTTTGGCTCTTCTACTCAACCGATTTTCATAATTGAGGTCTTAAATTAAAGGTATGCACGCACAGATTTGCCATCAAGCATCGGTATTCTTTATCTACTGTATTACTCAACCAAAAAACATAAATTTGTTTATTTCCCAGATTTTGAATTCAATTAAAGATATATTTCCCCAGTTCTAATTACGTAATTATATATGTTTTGGTCTAAGAACCTTCAGTGAACCTCCAGCTTTCATTTGAGCTATTGATTATTATGATCGGGCGTACCTGGAGCACTCTGCTGAATTCCGAACAACACAAATCTTGTATACATATAAATTAGGTTTTCTTTTTCTGAGTCCGTTTATGGTCTGATCTTAATGAAATTTGGTACAGACGTGTAAAGTGGTAATAAATTGGACGAATTCGTGAACCAGCCCGATCGGACCACCGGAAGGGGGGTAGAGGGGGATAACCCCCTCCAAATGTGGGTTTTTGAATTTTTTGCACAGAAAAACAAGATTTATCCAATTTGTGTTGGCACCATTGAATTCAGCTAAAAAAAAGAACAATTTAGGATTTTGTATCACTGGTCTATGTCCATTGGTTACCAAGATATTGAAAGTGGTAAACACGTACGTTGTCCAAATGTTAACCTTAACGGTAATAAGTAAAATCTTGCTTATTTCTCAACATATTCATCTTGATAAAAATTGGTTTATGTCTTCATCTAGATGAGATCTAATGTATAATAGTGTGAAACCCCCGATATTTCCATTTTCATGGCAGCAAACCTGATGTATACTCATTCCCCATGTAAATCTTATGGAGCTTACAAAAATACGTCAAATCTCGCTGTGTTGGCTTGAACTATGTTCTTTTGCATATGAAATTCGCTGAGTATGCAGGTCTGAAACGAGGGCATTTTAGCATGGTATATAGTTAGTTTGTAAAGTCGTATGTGCCGGGCTGACATGTCGCTGTCCCGAAAACTTGAGTACAGAATATCTCATGAAAGTCCTATGTTTTCCTTTGTGGAACAAATTATTACCAACTTGGTAATAAATCGTGGTTTAATTGGTTTTCTGCAATTCCAACATAACCAGGCCCAGCTACATGCACCTCTTTTTCAACTTAGGCAAGTGTCGGGCAAGTCACGTTAAAGTTGTGAAGCTGCATTGCATGTAACATTTATTTTGTAAATGAAGAATTATTTGATTTGAGTTGATTTTGAGACTTAGGACCAAAATTTACTGCTGCGGAGCAGCGTGGGTCCTCTAGTACTTTTTATTCAGGGACATTGGCTGTTAATAGAGTAATGAATCACAAAAACTGGTATTTGTAGATAGTTTGTCTGATTAGTTAACCGTAAATAATCGATAAATCCTTGCTTTACATGGATCAATTGTTGTATTGCCCAATCGAACTATCACGTGTACTTAAAGCAGTTATAAATGTTTATCTTTCGATGTAATCTAACCAATAAACATTAACATTAGCTGTAAATCAATACTAAAAGCCTCGAAATCTTAAATCGTAGCATGCACAAAAACAAATCTGTAAACATGCTATTAGGTCTATTGTTTAAATCTATAAACTTAAAATTTGACATTAAAAATTGTATTAACATTTAAAATGTGTTAACAAAAGTGAGGATCGGTAGAGTAACAGTATTGCAGTTTTAACAAACAATATTCCTGGAAAAATACGGCTGAAACACAACACCACATGAAATCATAGTTGTTGATTTAAGCTAATGAGGATCATGTAAAATCAATGTCGTTATGTTTTGCTCGTTATACGGCGATTGGCTTGTTAATTATAATAACTTTGTAAATCCCAGCGTTAGAATTGTTTAGATCATACCTTATGTGTTATATCCTTCATCCACTTAGATTTTGAGTTTCATACGAATTATTATTTTAATCGTAATTGGGTCCCTATAATTAAGTCGAATTATGAATAAAACAAATTTTTTAATGGAGTATTAAAATATCAAGTTGCTTAATTTAGAAAAACGTTAAGCTAAATCCCGATCAGGATTAAACAGTCGCCAAGAATTTGTTTTTACTACTCAAAAAAGGAATAAAGTGTTGGAAATCACATGGAATCCAATCAAATGCAGTTGAGACAAAGAGAGATGAGCCCATAATAAGTCGGACAGATTGGAGTTCTTGCTGTAATCAATAAATAGGTAAACGACTCACGTTAAACAACAAGAAAAGTCTCAAGTACTAATGACGTTTTACAATTGAAACAAATTACGTTTTACTTAGTTAAATTTTTTAATAGGATTATAAATACTTGACCTTAAAGGAGAATTGAAAGTATAAAATGTCCTATTATAGTGTTGTTTTCTTCCTGTTTTACAATTAAAACATAGTTACGTTTTAGTTAGTTGCATTTTTCAATAGGATTATAAATATTTGACCTTAAAGGAGAAATGAAAGTATAAAATGTCCTTTAAAAAAGTTATGTTTTCTTCCTGTAATGCTTTGGATATCTCGGCTTACCCTTTCCGCTTTGCGGAAAGGCAGATATGGACTACCGTACAGTTATTTGTAGCTACAAATTACTCTACAATGAGGATAATCCAGAAGTGGAGCTCGGCGATAAAGAGTTTGATTTACTCCAAAGCTTAGGCCTACAGCCTTTAGCTACAAACAAGAATTCATTTTTTTCTAGCTTAATTGTTTTATACCTACACCTATCAGCTGAGCCGTTCAATAAAATGACATAAACATTAAAAAAACGAGAGTTATTTAATGAAATAATTTTCATTCGTCGCTAACATTGAATCGCGCTAGAGTTTCCATGCTGGTTTAATTTAAAAGGTACGTATTAATAGCCTTTCCGGATAATGAATATTATTTTAACTTTCTAAACCGACCTTTTTATTAAACCTTAACGGATACTTAATCAGAACTTCATTCAGGAAGGTTTTTACTTTTTGATCTAATTCGGAATAACATTTTAAGATGTTTAAAAAGAACATTTTAATTATTTCTGTAGGGGTAGAAACTATAAGAAAATTCCAATAGCAATGCTCCTACGATTTTTTATAAAAGGAATGAACCAGGATGAGGGAGATCCGCTTATTGTACAAACATGTTTACAGATTTATACCAGCCACAGTACAGTACTACAGCCCACAAATTAAGATCATATATTGCGGCTGCCTTAGAGTTTTAAAATAAATAAAAGGATACTTTAAAAATAAAAGCTGCCGACTCTATCCCAGAGTCGGTGAATGGTCGACCCCCAAAAATCACTTCCAAGAATCACGGTCCAAGAAACTTGTGGCTGAAGTAGTCTTGCACGAATACGATAACATAAGGTTCCAATGTGAGCCAGGAACTGTTTCTGGAACAGACTGTAGAGAGTGACCTTGGGCCAAGGTCGTTCACTCGCGGCTGACTCACACTCAGAGTCCTCCGAGGCTGGCAGCGGGGCCGCGGCTGAGCGCTAAACGTCGTACACTGAATTCCTTCAATTAAAACTACAAGTTTTTGAGTTTATGTCAATCTGCGTCAAAATTGATGTTTTAGACCCTTACGGTGAAAGCTAGTCGGTAACGCTAACTTCGCATCGTGATGAAAGAAACGTCTTTAAGGCGCTTAAAAACCGAGAGAAAAAGCCAAAGGTCCCAAATTATTATACTGGAGTGAGCGAAGAATGTATGGGTAGCACATTGACGAAAGCCTCTGACACGCTCGTATTTTGCCGAGAATGTTGGCTAGTGAGAAATAGTACGTTCGACCCAGAAACTTCGGCGTTGACCTTCTGGAGAGAGTCATTTATTTATTTATTTATTAACGGAAAATCCATTTTTAACAAAGTCAATACATTTGGTATAAAATTCCAAAAATAATTCTAATAATAAATATATTAACTGATATCAAAATGCGTAGAAAAAAAAGAAAAAAACATGTTTGAAACAAAAAGTTGTCACGTTTGTAAGGCACAATGGTAACAGGTTACCTATTAGGATCAAATCACAACTATAATACAAGAAATATAAATCAGTTAACTATACAAAAACATACAACAGAATTACATAATAAGAAACCAAGCTCTGCTGGAATAAAATTTATAAATCATGTTCTTAAGTACCTCCTTTTGATCAAAGATGATTCTAAAATTAGAAGACACTTAAAATCTTTTTTAACTGGAAAAGCATTATATTCCTTTGACGAGTTTACTGAGGCCATTAATTTTTTTGTTAATTTTTAATAATTATGTAACCTTTGTACTATTGTGATTGACGCCATTCCACATTTGTATAACGTGTATGACTATAAATAATTAATAGACCTCCCATTCTTATGGCCCAGCTGTAGCTAAAGTTTCGGGTGACCCAGAATTTAAATTTGAAATAATCTGATTAATTTACTAACCGAGGGTGCTTCTGTCAACCCCTTATTTTAGCTATTTACTTTAACATTTTGCACTCTACAATTCATAAATCAATAATTAATTGACAATTGTTTGTTTTCTGTTTCAAAAAATGATATATTACCTCTCTTGAAACCAAAATTAATAGATGACATTACAGTCTGTTGGTGGTTCACTATAACTAAGAGCTCTTTTAATCCTGGGTCACTCAAAATCTGGTACACATGTTATAACGCAATGAAGGTCTGCTTCAGATTCAAAGTCAATGGTCTAACCTAACAATTTGTACAACTTTAATGAATAAAGTTTAATTGAGTTTGAATTTTAACATGCCCGAACATTTTGACGATCGTGTTGGCGAGCGTGTCGGCGGGCACGTTGGGGAGGAGTCCATGTACACGATCGAACAGTTCTTACATACAGTAGGCAGTAGGCCTAGCGCCCGACCCGAGGCTCTCAAGTTGTGAGGAGCCCAAGAACGATCGAAAAGTTTGTATCGAACAAAAAATTAAACTTTCTAAAAACTTCATCAATTATTAAAAAACACTGATTAAAATGCCAAAAGAATCCTGAACGTAGTTTGTGATACTCTTTAATACAATTAGTAGGCCTAATTGCTTTTTATAAAAAAAACTATTTTATGTTCAGAAAATTCCATGTACTTAAAATCAGCTGACTTGGAACGTTTTAGTATAAATTTGGGTTGGTGGGGAAAATATCGAATTTTATATAGCAAAAATGAAATTTATTGAGAAAGTATTAGATACACTGAAATGAAAAAATAAGGGACAGAATGGCAATTGCAGTGTACAAAACAACAGGTTTTTAACCTCAATCTGTGGTTTTATTTCTCATGAGGATAACATGGGGAATGAGTATGCTGGTTTGCTGCCAAGAAAATGGAAATATTGGTCATTTTAGACCATTATACATTAGATCTTATCTAGATGAAGTCACAAACCAAGTTTTATTAAGATATTTAGAGATAAAGCCAGATATAGAATTTTACTTATTTCCCATAACGTTAACGTTGGAACAACATAATGTGTTTACAACGTACTGTGTTTACCACTTTTAATAGCTCGGTAACCTCAATCTCCACATTGGAAAAAACACAGTTTATTATTATAGTGACTGCTGACTGGGCTGACAAAATATAGCCAAGCAGTGTTGCCACCAATGCAAACAAAAACATTTTATTTCGCTGACTTCCAGCGTTTTAGTACACAATCCCACTCTATATGAGGCAATACAAATGCATTGTTGAGGTCTGATTTAGAACCTTTCTGCATACAATTGTGCAGCTACCCAAGGTTGAGCGGGCGCCGTTAGAGACAAACTATTCCGCCAGGCAGCATGACAGTCTAATGATTTCTTTACTTTATTTTTCTGAACTTTTTGTCAGTGCATGTGATTGGGATGTGTCATAAGAATGTTCTGGTAGCATTCTTTTGTCGAATGCGGGTTGCCTAACCAAATTATGCAGGTGTTAAGTTCAGTTTGTTTGTGCAACATTCCTGGAGAAAGTTTAAATTATAAAAATTTTATTTTTTTGGATATAATACGAAATCATTTGGCCTACAAAATTACATAATTTTAAAAGATTTGCCACTTATGAGAACGGAAGGCAAAATTATTTTCCAACAACATTGAACATTTTTTTATTTATTTTTTTAATTTCCTTGATGTTAGGTTTAAGACTGTCATTAATCATAAATAAGTACCTGGTGGACCGAGCCTTGCTCGGTGTTATTTCATGTTTACCAGTTCATCCAGTTACTATAAAATATTTCAATGTCATCAAATTGATAAATATGAACCTTTTTATTGCTCGATGGACTCTTCATCCCACTTGCTGTATTTTCCCTTGATGGCTGTAGATTACAAACAGCTGTTATGATTACTTCATTTGATTACACTTTACTTGTTTATTTTCGTTGCTATCACGGCAACCCATAAGGCCAATGTTAAAATCTTACAACATTAAAATTCAATTTATTACGTTATTAGATTTTCTCTGGCCAAGTAATCTGCATAAAAGACGTTTTTAAGTCATAAATTACTTATTTACAGACTTTTCAGGAAATCCTCGGAGCAGTTTTTGAGATAATTGTGCAAGCAAGCAAGCAAGCATACAAGAACGGACGATAACATTGCTCATATAAGAGTATAGGATTCCCAAATATAGGCCCTGTAGGTTAAACCGTGTCTTCGTGAATGATGCAAGAAAGATGAAAATTTTCGCCCCATTATTACTCTTTTGACACCTGTAGCTCACGAATTTTACACAAAAAAAATTTGTTTTAATTCCTCGGAACTTTCTTATCATGAGTAACATAAAAATAGAAGAAAATTTATCATAAATATTTTCGACTGCACCAATTTAATTTCCTGCCTCTAACTGAAAATAACCAAATATTAATACTTAAAACCTTTTTATTGACACCTATTCAAGTTGCACCGATTGCTCGAACATGTATGAAGGCCTTAACAAAAATGTGTCTCATGAAACCTATTCGGTGTCTCATACCTAACTACCTGCGTGTACATACCTGTGTCTCATGAGTTTATAGTATTACAGTACACCTCGGATTAACCGGACCTCACATTATCCGGATCCCGGATTATCCGGACTGGTCCATCCAAGAAATTATAAAATTAAAATCACGGCAAAAACGTGATTTTAGCGAGTTCACGAGTGAAACGCTCCAATAAATTACTGTACGCATTCGAAATCACAATAGTTATTGAAGGAGTCGCATTGCCACAGCATTTTCGTGGACTTAGTTTTTTGGTTTGCTACTTGGGGCGCTAGCAGTAATCAACAAAGGTGTAGCCTACGGAAATTATGCAAGTTAGTTTGTTGCTGTCACTTGATGTGTTTATAGTTGTGAACTGATGTTGGGTTTCAAAATTAGTGGTTGTAAAAGGAAAAAAGTGGTTTAGACTTTAGAACAGAAACCGATGAAAGCTGTCAAAAGACTAGACGTGGGAGGGTCAGGAAAAAATTAGCTATGGATTTGGGGGTTGAGACCAGGGAAATGACTCAAAAGAATAATCGAGTGCAGTTAGAAAAATGGTATGCGGAACGACCTCTAAAGACTAACATCTTGAATAGTCTTGATACGCCGTTTTTAGCATCAATTTGGCAGGGGCTAAGGTACGTGATCACTATTTAGGCGATATTTAAATTACCTCGGGTTATCCGGATTTTTTGCTATCTGGATCGGTGTTCCGCCACATTAATCCGGATAGTCCGAGGTATACTGTATTACTCAATCATTCATAATAAACAAATGTTTATCTAGCAAACGGAACAAACGGACCTCGGTGGCCTGTGCTTCGAACCTATTTATCTTAAATGAAAGATCGCGTTCAGGTAAAATTTATTGACTGTCGATAATAACTATGATTTAAGATCACTGTACATGTTTTTAAGTTTATAGTTTAAAATTAAATTCATAAAAAAACCAAAATGGAAACAGTCGAGGATTAAAAATCGATTTACCTTAACGGTGTGCATTCAACACTTATGCATTCTACACTAGTAAATTAAATGTTTCCTCATCCTTACCTTATTAGTTCACAGCTGGTATAACAAAAAACTCCTTAATTTCCTTCGGTGCCTCAAGCGAGAGCGGTTAACAACGAACTTGGTGTGGTTCCCAGAGGAGGAATCGAGGTAAGAAAATTAATTGGGCATTGTTTGGCCTTCCGGTCGTGGCTTCTACGGGTTTTGTTCCGAGACGACGTGATTCCTTGAGTTCCACCTGTCCATTAAAAATATTAAAGCCGAGGTTGAAAAATGACCGAGTAACGAAAAGCAGCTTTAGGTCCGTGTGATGAACTATATTTTTCGTTAAATGGCTCAATATAATACGTAAACTACTTAAGAAAACCAAAATGTTACAGTTTGTTTACCTTTAAAGATGCCTTCAAAAGATGCCACCGTCTTGTTTTTGCTATTTGAAGCAATCAGCTGATTGTCTGTTTCATTTGTGTTATGATAGACTGACAACAATGAACAACTATCGACGTATCGAACGCATGTAATAATCGATTGGTGAAATGAGCGAGTTTCACAAATTGATTAAACTGACAACAATGAATGTTTCGATAATAACGATGAATGTTTCGATTATTTGTAATCGAATGAATATTGTTCGATTATTACGACGTACTCGGCACTTTTTGACTTTTATAGTCCTAGGACTATAAAGAGTCAGCTGGTATCGAGTACATCAGCTTTTAATTCCTATAGGAATAAAAAGAGTGTATTTAGGTCCGGAAAACATGCATTAAAAACATCTGTTTTTGAAGCAGTATAACGAAAAACATTTTACGTGTTTTTTAGGGGTTATAACGTTCTAAATGACTGGCGCTTGGAACGTTTTCTGACGGACTGCTCTTCGACTTTGGAAGAAAACATGAGGAATACCAACAGAAACAAAAATAAAACTGAATGTAAAACAATTTTATTGATGTAAAAGTACAAAAACGTAATGTTGTTAATAAAACGTGATACGTCAATTTGCTAAAAGTTATCCACATGTGGTGCTTAAAACGTTATTCTACCCACCTCTTTTGGGGGCAATTTCCAGGCCTTGGCTTCTTATTTTTTGAAATATTGGGTAATCCAACTTTTCAATATTCAATCCTGGTCTTATCCTTCCACTTTCCAATATTTACTTCACGTCTTTTATTTTTATTTACGCGATTTTGGTCCTTGGGTGACAGCGCAACAACCGGCGGGGATTCCATCTTTCGGCGAATAGAACGTTATTACCCAGAAAGTCCGTGCAGTCTCGCGAAGCAAGCAAACTTTTGACAGACGAAATCAGGGCAACCAACTCAAATATCTTCAAAACAAAATATACCACGGTCTAGCTCATGTCCTGGAGAACCTTTTTCACTG